>VZTX01020975.1:71432-205742 GCA_013400915.1 Pardalotus punctatus | reverse complement strand
TGCCCGGGGCTGTGAGGGAGCCCGGCCGCTCGCCCCTTCAGCGCTGCCGCCTGCCCGGGGCTGTGAGGGAGCCCGGCCGCTCGCCCCCTCAGCGCTGCGGCGTGCCCGGGGCTGTGAGGGAGCCCGGCCGCTCGCCCCTTCAGCGCTGCCGCCTGCCCGGGGCTGTGAGGGAGCCCGGCCGCTCGCCCCTTCAGCGCTGCGGCGTGCCCGGGGCTGTGAGGGAGCTCGGCCGCTCGCCCCCTCAGCGCTGCCGCCTGCCCGGCGCTGTGAGGGAGCTCGGCCGCTCGCCCCTTCAGCGCTGCGGCGTGCCCGGGGGCGAGCAGAGTGACCCCTCGGCAGCAGCCAGGCCGCACCTCGCCGCGAACAAACCCGCACAGCCCCTGGGCAGGTGCTCCTACGGACTCTGCCATGGGGAGCAGCTCAGTCATAAACGTGCATAAAGCTGCGGGCCCTCACCCCCGCAGAGGCGCTTGTTGTGGTTTCGTTTTTTTCCCTTTTTGTGGGTTTTGTTTGTTTCCTTTAATTCAGGTACTTTAAACACCTTAGTATCTACCTTTCAGTATCTTAAAGCTCTATGCTGCGTTTTAGCCCCTGTGGAACTGCTGCCCCAGCCCGCAGCAGGGCACACCCAGCAGTGCGGCTGATGCACACCAGGGAAAACAGTAAAATATTTAATAAATGACCAAAAAAAAAGTACTGTGGTGTTTTATCTTGTCCCCCCACCCCCGCCCCCGAATCTACAGAGAAAGCGATACAAAAATCAGCTTACTAAGACAATGGGTATTTATATATGAGGATAGTACGAGATAGTTATACATGGATTTTCATTTCACTGCTAAATACTTAAGTCTCCCCGGCATCCCCCAAAGAAACAAAATTTACTCAGTTTTCCAACAGTATTTGTACCATTTTTATTTGTAAAAATAACCATCTGAATGCATTGCAATAGAAGTTTACAGTTAGGGTTCTTTATTACATTAATACAGCATTCAGTAGTTGAAAAAGTTACTAAACTGTGCTTGAGAAGATTCAGATTGAATTCCAAGTCATCCACTGAATTATGTTTTTTTCCTCATTTCATATGTTATATTTACCCAAGTCCTTAAACTTCCATTTACAAAAACAAACAATACCGACAAAACCCCACCAAAACCATCAAACAATGTTTTATATTGTTTATTACAAATGTTATGCAAAATACAACACTGGCACCAGATGCGTATCACCATGGTTTGTAAAGATATATTGCACATGCTAAAGCATAAAATATAAGACAAAACCTACAAAACATAAGATATTGGCTTTAATATGTAGATCACTGCATAAGAAATGCATAAAATTACATTTTATACACACACTCAAGATTGTCACTAGTTTAAAACGCCCTTTCCTATAACACTGACCTAAAGTTTACTTTTTGTGTAATAAGAAAGCATTTTCAGCACTGCAAAAATTATACATTATTCCTATAGAAATTTAGCATATTAATTTTCATTTCAATGCAGGTAGAACATATGAAAAGAAGAAACACTTTATACATTCAAAGAAGGTCTGAAATGAAAATTTACTGGTAATATATTGCTTTTATAACACTCAAATGAAAAAAAAAAAAAAAGACAAGTTTCACAAAACATTTCCATTATACACAAATATAAAAAGGCACTCTAATATTTCTTACATGACTAAGAATAAAAATCACAATTTTTAAAAAAATCATCCTCAAATACGTAACCAAGTTTCTCAACAGTACAATGGATAAACAATTCATTTCATGTGTTTGTTCTAGTTCAATAACCTGGCAGTTGTTTACTGCATAAAAGTACCAAACACATTATGGTGCCCTTTTAGTAGCGATGAACAGAAATCCCCTGAGCTATTTCACAGCAATTTCAGGCAGTCCAGAGGTTCTAACTCGGTATTTATGAGAGAAACTTGGGAGCCCATCCTGCTCTGGATTCCACCTGCAGCTGTGGTTAAAATACAGGATGAAACGATCTTGCCAATACACCTGGGCAGGGAGCTGCCCCTCCCCAGGTACCTTCTGCTTGGTGCAGACACAGAAGTTGTCCATGTACTGTAAGTTGCAGGATCCAGGGTTAAGTGCAACAATTATGTATGATTACTCTTGTAAGAAGTCCACAGAAAGGCAAGGAGATTATTTACAAGAGTAAAATTACTCCCATGCTTAAATACCTGTCCTAAACTACACATTTATTTCTACATGTGATAAATTACTGCTGAATGTACTAGCATACAAAAAAAAGGGATTCTGGTAACTCACGTGAGATGTGGGACAGGCCAACACTGAGCACTTCCGAGTGTCTCGCTCGTGGCAGTTTTCCTCCTGAATACAGCACACTCAAAACACGACCTGTGCAGTGCCCTTGAGCCTATGTTCCTGTGCTTTTTAGAATGCTGCATCCTGACAGCACTGTTAGTTTCTAGAAGGGTTTCATGGGTAAAGGTTAGATTTGGTTCCTGGAAGGACCAGCGTGACTCAGAAATCAATCACCTCGGCTTCTGGGATGCACCAAGAGGCAGCAGCTGTTGCACTACACAGTTACCAGTGTTATGAGGTATCGCAAATAGAAAAAAAATTTGGTAACTGTATGTTAGCATGTAAAAATACTGAAACTTTTTAAATGGCGGCTTAAAATAATGCAACAACTCTACAAAGAAGGCTGGTTTTCTCTTAATGAAGCAATGTAATTTCAGATAGCGTAACTTGCTGTATTTCAGGGTAAGACTTAAAACTAATCCTGCCAAGGAGCCTGCCTACATTTCTGCTTAAAATAAGATTAAAATGCTGATTCTGCTGTTAGACAGGTAGCAGCTATTTTCCATATGGTTGTTTTCAATGCCATCGTTCCACATTAAAATACCCCAAAATTTGGGATTGCTATTCATTTTGGAGCAGGCACCACTGAAAAATTTAACAATTGAGCTCTTATTTTCAGTGTTTTAAGCAAGGTGGTTATTGCTATTCTGCAACTTTTAGAAGCAAAAATGCTGAGAAAAATCAATTAAAATGTTATTTCGTGCTATTTCTGAGGAGAAAACCAGGGGTTTGGGTTCTCTATCATTCTACTGTAGAAAGTAGAGAGTTAAGAGAAAAGAGGGGTTTTTTTTGTTGTAAACTTTGGAAAATTGTTAACATTCAAGGAAATAATACTGAGTTTTAGTAAGGCAAAAGAAACTTAATATAGAACTGTCTTTTCCTAATTGAGGAACTGAAATCTGGCAATAGATTTTCAACAATTCAGCGGAACACAGCTAAAAACTGCAACTAAAATTAAAATACTTACTTTTCCTTTACCCTGCCGAATGCGAGCACTGAGGAAGCTCGTCTCACCCTCCCAGCACAGACACAGGCCTGAGACAAGCTGAGTGTGAATCACAGGAACGCCTGACTCCATGCTTGCCACCTTCTCTCCCCTCTCTACCACAGCTGCATGGGTTTTCTCACCTGTCTGGCAAGGACTGGTCCCCTTTCTTAAGCTCTTAAACAAAGGAAGGTGTTTTGCTTTCTGCTTTTTCCCAACACAGCCTGTAGACCTAACCTTGGCATTCCATATAAGATGGGCACTCTCCCAGAGAACATCCACCCTTCCTTTTGTTCCTCAGGCTCTTAGTCCTGCCAGATTCACATTTCATTTCACGTCACGCCAAACAGTATGCATGAATGCTAACTAGGAGAACAAGCCATAGTTATTTTTCCTGGGCATTTGTTTCATTTCAAATAAATAGAAACACATTTACATTAAAAGTATATGAACATATTCTTAAGTCTGGAAAAACAACCCACTTGTGGTCAACACATCATCAGTTTAAAATGTCAACTTGAAACCTGTGTCGTAAAATGTAAAATTCACCCAAGACTACTCATTACCTCAAAAGTTTATATTTTTATCGTTTAGAAAAAACTACTTCATTATGTCACTCACATTTGAAGAAAAAAATAAAAGTAGCAAAGTCTTCAATTTAATTACTGAAGCATTTTGGTCCTCTTGGTACAGCTGGTTAGTTCATGATAGCTTTTTGTTTGTGTTTTTTTGTTTTTGTTTACAAAGTCTCATTCTTCCTTTTGTACATCTGTTGCAGAGGAGGGTCGTGGTCCGTTTGACCTAGAAACTTTGGCAGAAGGAGTAAACATATTCACAAAGTTGACACTGCTTTAAAAGCTGGTGACAAAAGGCTTTTTAGCATCTATCTCTGGTCTCCTGCATGGTACACTGCTATGTTTCTGGTGTTTGGTATTTCAACTTTTGGTGTTATGCTTTCATTGTTTTACCTTTGCTCTGTTAATCCAAACACTGGCAAGTATTTTAAAATTCAATACTCTTTACAATAAAAATAAGTTATTTAACCATAGAAAAGGAAAAAAGTGCCATTTAAGTTGGCAAATCATTATAAACTTTTACATACACCTTTGTCTATGCCTGATTTCTCCCCCTCTCCCTTTTTTTTTTCTGATACTGGATTCATGATTAATGGCTCAGGTGACAGAAACATCTAATGACCCTAATTCTGTAGTGCAAACAAACCATACACATTTGTGCTGAATTGAAAAAAAATAAGGGCCAAGTGATTTCCATTTTACACAAGTGATGTCCATGGGAAAATATGGTGAGATGAGCAGAATTTGGCCTTAAGAGTTAACAACTACATTTTTCTAATTGTGTACTGCAACTAAGAACTGTAAAAAGTGCCTTCTGTACGTTTAAGTGCTTAATACAGGCAGAATGTAAAAGGTTTCATTTCCTGTAGAAAAGTAATACAGGCAGTTTTAAGATTACAACTTTACCTTTGGTTTGTGTAAAAAAATTATCTAATTAACAAGCCCCTGGAAGCAGGAAACAGACAAATGTAGGAAAGGGGTGATGCTTGAATCTGTGAAGGCTATGCTGGAAATAGGATTGTGTACTAAAGGTGCAGCTAAAACATGAATGAACTCTTTAAAAACAGTTCCCTGCTTATTTGTGCTGTCAAAAAGAAAAAAGGCATTTTCTCTTTTTCTACTTAAAATAAGAGGTAGAGGCTTTCCACAGGGGCACTTTGGGCCTAAAGAAAACATCACGAAACTGAAAAGCTCCAGAACTCTAACAGGAATATGTTCCAGTAAATCCCTCTAATTTTGTTATTTAAAGGCTTCGTTCTCATCAACACTACAAGTCTTTCAGTAACCTACTTGTCAAGAATAATAGTTCAGAATATAGCTGTGGGATTTAAGCTGTTTAAAAAGACAAAAACTAAAGCTGAAATGAAATTATAATGAAAAATGTTTTCGAATACCAATGAGTCAAAATGTTTCAGAATCCGAATCATTTTCATTGTACCCATCCTCTGTTCCTATGTTATTACTCAAGGGCTTATTGTAAGAGTTAATGCTACCCATAGTGGAGCCATCGCAGAGGTGTGTCCTGCCCAAATTGTCTTTTTTAAAACAAGCGAAGTTGAAAGCCGTCACTGAACTGGAGGGAGAAAAAGGCATCATGGTAGCCAAAATGAGTGCCAGGCAGTCAGCCACGTCTTTGTTAGGAGCACAAGCCAGGGCTGGCGTATGACCTGGGCACAAACGCAGACAAGGCAATGGTTAGTACTGAGGGCACCCGGTGGCACCCAGCATTCCTCAGATACATCTCTAGGGACACCGTGGGGAGATGTACGGGGGGTTACAGCATGCCAGGCGTGTTACTCACTCACGTGGGACATGCTGGGGATACACGCTCGGGGCACTGCAATCACCAGGACCACAACAAGCACTGCTTGTGTAAAACCAGGCAGCAAACAGACTCCACGAGTGGAATAAAAGCACTGGCTAAACACAGTTCTACAGCACAGACAGTGTGGTGAATGCAGAACACAGGGAGTACAGCAACAGGGACAGAAACTGGCATCGGTTTCTGTGCAGATGAACAAGTCTCATTCTGAGAACAACGACTTGCATTAAACAAAAAAGAGATTAGTTTTAATTTTTTTTATTTAATAAGCAAAAAATTTTAAAGATTGATCAGTTGAGTATCTACTCAACTTGGAAAGCCCTTTATTTAGGAATTAAATTATAAAAGAATTAGACCAGTGCACGGGATACATGGATAGCAGGTATGACTACATGGATGTTTACCCAAATTTACATTGTGTTAGAAGAATAATGGCTGTATTCAGCAAGCACTGCATACACTTCAAATACTATAATAATAATATTATTATTCCAATAATATTATTATTATTCCAATGTCAGTAAAACAAAGGACTGGGAAGCTATTAGAAGCTTGTCTTCACTGCAGTTTAACTTGGCTCCTGTCCAAGCACTGCCCCTAAAGCAGCTCTTCATGTACACGAGCCCTGGAAGCCAATGTGCTCATTAGACTTGCTGTCTGTACATTTTACAGGCTGCTGTGCAGAACTCCAGCACTTTCCAACAAATCCTCCGTTATCTAAGAACTGAAAAATTCTTTTGCAGATGGTTAAATCTTAAGCACTGCAGCAATAGTAATGTGAGGTAGTGGCTACTACTGGTACCTACTGCCTTGAGTAAGCCAAGATCTACAGCATACATGAATTTGGTGGGCAGAAGTGAGTACAGTTTTGTTGCAGATTCCCCACATTTAAGCACTGACTGCAGTGCATTTACTCTTCTACTGAGTTAGTTCCAAGTGTAAATATTCTTGAGAGATGTATGTACACTAAGATCGTACTTAAACTTAACTCTCTTTTAAACTGTGCAGGCAGCTGTTCCTAGAAAAACTAAAGGTGTGCAAAATTTAAGCTTACTTTTCATTTGTTACATACAAATTAGCTGGACCTGTATGTGCTATTTTAAGGATAAAAGCTGTGGTTAGAAGCTAGTATGGTTCATTTTTCTGTCACCTATCTCTAAAATGAGGTTAGGGTCAGATGACTTGCATGGAACTCATTCATGCAAGTATAGCTAGGTAGCATTTGGTTTATATACCACTCAGTTCTTTTCAACCATAGATCTCAAATGTCTTGCAATGGTGGGTGAGTAGTATTATTATTACTTTACAAATATGGAAAGATGGAGATGCCAAATCATTACATTAATGCCATGAAGTTAGTCTTGTAAGAAAGACCAACTTATTTCAGGAAGGTATTTTTTAAAACTGTAATTATAGAATCACATCCCTTTACTATTCTTTATAATTTTTAGGGAGGGACTTCATTGAAGTCAAACAAAAATATTTAATTTAGTAATTAATCATGTATTTTATGAGGCAACAGTAATTTAATTGCATCTTGGATTAGGTCAGATAATTGGCAAGCGCAAGGTTTGATCTCAGAATGAGCTGGGACACACTCAAACATATGTTGATGGTTTTCTTCCTACCCATTAAAACATGCGCTGATTGAATGCAAAATCCTTAATTCTTCTGCAAGGCGTCAGAATTATCCGGTGCCACTTGCATGTTTAGGAAATTCAAGTTACCACTGCACTCAAGCATTAAAAAAGACTAGCTGTTGACAGTACATGCAAAATGAACAGTAAAAGGGACCACTGTGATGTTTAGAATAGATTTTTATACTAAAGAAAAATAAATAGTATCTTTCTTATTTTTTTAAATAGGTACTCACACAACTCATTGTCTGTTCTTGGAAGGATAAAAGCATCAGTGAGGTCTATCATCACCTTTTAAGTCTATTGCTTCGGTCTGTTGTAAAATTACCTGTTGGGTCCTACTGAAGACTGTCAAAGTGCATCATTTACTTACCATTTTCATCTACTGCCAGGACACAGGCCCCTTTGGCCAGCAGCTCTTCAACCACCATCTTTAGGCCATTTCGTGCAGCAATGTGAAGAGGTCTACAAAAACATAACAATGACATCAACTTCAGTTTACAAGAGATTTTCTGAAGAAAGTTAGGCAATGCTTAAAGCATACTCAGCATCTGAAAGAGAATGTTTTCCTTCCTTGGATCATTAGAATTATATCACAGACACTAAATTTTATTGCAGCCTTTGAAATAATTTTCATGTTCCACATCTATAAAACAAGATTTTTTTTTTTTGTGCAAGCACACAAAGATTGTTTAATACTTGCCAGCCTAAAGACTTTCTTTTTTAAATTCTCATTTTTGCACTGATTGCATCACACAACTGACATTTAAAAGGAAAATGAATCCAAGACTGAAGAAATGCCTGTGTTCTGTCCTTCATTCTGGCTGCTACAAACTGTTCAATATCATTGTATTGCCTTTTTATCCTTGAATACTCAATTGCTAATCTCTGTTACTGCAGAGCAGCTGGAAATTAAAAATAACCATTGGTTTGCTCCTTTTCTAGCCCAACACCCAATGCTCCTGTTTGGGGACAGATAGCAGGATAGGAAAAACATTTTCATATTGGAAAGGGGAAAAAAGGGCTAAGATGGAATGAATTCTTCTGCAAGCACTAGGTGATCTGCCACCTGAACTCATGGCTCAATCTCATGTGAACAAACACTTGCAGCTGATAATGTCTGCTATGGACAGGAACTGCACATAAAATATCACCTAAAAAACCTTCTGAGAATTAAACATACCACCTTAAGTCTAAATAAGTCTAAATAAATTATTTAAATTTAAGATGATGCTCAAAAAGCTAGAAAATGCCAGTTGTATACTTACACATTCACATGATTAATAGACATTTTGATATAGTCTTCAAATAAATGAGCTCATATAATTTTTCTTCTCAATCATGCAGAGAAATGGCATGAACAGAATCAAAATTAAAAGTGAGAATGCAATGCAATTTGGGTCTTTCTGAAGGGAAAGCATTCAAAAAAATCAGACATTAACGCTACTGTTCCATGAAATAATCCGAGACATGAATTTGAAATGTTAAACTGGAATCTTCTGGTAAATCAATTGAACTTGAGGGGATCAGGCTATACTTACGTCTGCAATGCATTATTTTTTGCATTAATAAGGCTCTGTTCTTGTATCTTGTCAAGTATTAACAAGGCACATTTTTCATGACCCTGTAGTTGGGGAAAAAACCCAGTAGCATTAATTTGCTGAGGAGTTTGAAACTGAGGCAAAAGAAATGTTACATAATAAAAGTGAAATTTAAAACTCATCTTGAAATACAAAACATGCTGCTCAGTAAGACTGTATAGAAGCTGAACTATGGGAGCCTTAAAATACCATTTGTGAACCACCACTGCCGGGATGTTTTAGCACATTTAGAAATTTAGACATTCACCTGTCTTTCAACCCCGCATTCATTAAATATGAATTCACTTCCTCAGCTTTCAGAGAATGCTACATTTTCTCTTGAGAGAGCGTTCAGTGGATGATTTATCAGAACTACACAGTAACAGAGAATGGTTTCATCTGTGAAACCAGTACCATACTTTCTGGGTCTTTAAATGCCTTTCTGTTTTATTAATAAGCTACTACAAAACCCCTTCAGTGTGAGAGAGCTCTAGCAATGGAACTTTGGGAATAATACAGATCCGGGCCTTATTTCTGATCCTGTTTCAGCACAGCAAGCCACAGATGCTGAGCCTACAGCCCTGGCAGGTGAACAGCTGCCTGAAGGACCTTGAGAATTCAGCAAGGCTCATGTGTCTGCAGAAACTGGAGTAATATGATCACACTGGAATCCAATCTGTGGATAGGAGCAAAAGAAAAGGCCCAGGAGAGGGAATCCTGCAGGCATTTTTTGTTACAGAAATAGCAGTAGAAATTGGAATTAAGAGGAAGGAGGGGTAGGAAGAGACACCATCAGACATCTAATCAATGCCTCTGGTTTTACTCCTGCTTTGTTAAGGGAAAATTTTGGGCTCCTTCTGCAGAAATTGGAGAATATTAAAAAACACTTATTTTTCTTTGTTACTGAACCTGTTAAGCAATTTCACAGTGAGATTATCTGGCAAAACCTTAAAGAGTTTGCTATACTTCTTAGCATCACTTACTTACTTTTCAGCTGTCGTAAGAGCCATCCCTATTTCTCAGAGTACTTTAAAACAGACTTGAGAAAAAGCTTGGAACAACTTTCCCTTCCTCACCACAACTTTGACCATCATATTTGCACTGCAGAAAAAAACTTGGGAGAATAAACCCACACATACATTCATACAGACAGATGAGAATAAAAGCACAGGGAGGTCTTCAACTTACTTTACTGCTAGCCAAGTGCAAAGATGTATTCAACTCCTTATCTTTTAATGTCAGGTCAGCCTTGGCAATGTTCACCAAAAAGTCTGAGGTACAGAGTAGAAATCAACAAGCAAACCCCGTGGGTAGAGGAACATGTCAAAACAGGAGAAAAATTACTATTTCAATATACATTTGCATACATGCAAATCAATTAAGTTGTTATATGATGTAAGCCTTATAATCATGAAGTGAATTAGTAAATGAAAACAGACTAATCTTGTGCAGTTAATCAGCAAGCAAATGCAGAGCTCATTCATGGTGCCCCAAACTCTCAAACATATATTGATCTTAATTTATTTATGAACTTCTCTATTTGCAGATCAGCAAATTTTGCCTGAACCACTTCCTTCTGAGAACAACTCTGAATCCTGCTGTGAGAGGACTAAGGGGATATAAAGAACCTGGGGTGCAGCCTGTGCTGTTGAAGCTAGAGAAAAGGGACTTCCGCAAAACCTGTAAGTCCCCAATCTGTGTGCCTGCAGTATATAGTCAAGCCTGGAAAAAGCAGCTGCTGATAGCTGCCATTTCAAGAATAGGACTTCCTATAAGACAGGACAGAAAAAGGTTACATAATCTTTTTCACACATGCAACTTTCCCGCTCCACAAAATCAAGGAAGTAAATGGAGAATAGAATTACTACTCCCCTCTTTCCAGTACTCCTTACAATGTGCTCCTAGGAGGAAATAAGACTCAAATTTGCTATTGCAAATGTTCACCAAGACTGCAGAGAAGAAAAACTGTTTTTTAATGGATGTAAACCTATCTTCTTACAGAAGGCTATTATCCACATAATTTCTTTTCCTTCCTCAGTTTTCCCAGGATAAAAGCGATCACCACTCTGGGGCGGTAACTGCAGGAGCAGAGGGACAGGGCAGGGCTGCACTCACCGACAGCGCCTACGTGGCCGTTCTGAGCTGCCATCATGAGTGGCGTTCTCCCCACGTGGTCAGCAGCGTTCACCTGCGCGCTGTGGCTCAGCAGCAGCTGCAGGCACTCCACGTGGTCAGCGAAGGCTGCAGCGTGCAGGGGAGTTCTGGGGGAACAACACCGACACAGCTTTTGCTAAAGAAGGACAATATTCTGACCTCCCCAAAAGTGCAAGAGATAGTATTTTTTTTCCTCTGAAACTTCAAGCTATCATCATAAGAAGGTTGTAGTAGCAGCATCTGAAGTAAGTTAAGCAATATTTCCAGTCTCTGAAGGTGGATATGACTGTATGGAGATATGATACTGTGAAGAATCTTGTATTAGCAGCGTAGTTATTTTAACAGAGCACACTGTGTAACATGAAAAGCAGTACAATCCTTCGTTCTTACTAATCTGTTTTACTTTTTTTTAGAAAGCCTCCATTGAGAAGAAATATCAGAAAATAACAGTTCCATTATTTAAAAAAAACTAAAATATTTTGAGTTATAGTCAAAGATACTGCAGCAACAAGCCACAGTAAGCAGTACTATAAAAGGCGGAAGGAATTCAATCCACTTTGAAGGTTGTCAGTTTCTACAAGACATAGACACTGGAATTCATTCTCTATGGCTCTTTGGCATTTTGAGTCTGAAGTGTGACTACTAGAGACAAAAGATAGTTGGTACACAGCCCAGCTCAGCGCTGCTTCAGTTTTGCTTATCAGCAAAGGTGAGGTGGTCTTACCCTCACAGAATTAAGTAATCACTGTTACTGAGGGTACTAAATTTGTTTTAATCAACGGAAACAATGAGTGTTCAGATTTTAGAATTTCAGCAATTTTAATTAAATATATCTTTATATGGTGAGGCGATTCTCAATGTGACAAATGAAGGATTTGGCTGAATGCCCATCTCTTGCTGTAATAGCATTATTTTGCTGCAGAGATATTTTCAGTTGTATGCCCTGAGAAAGCCAACATAACACAAAAACTATTAATGAAATACTTTTCTACATCTACATAGTATCACTCCATTTATCAAAGATGAATGTGTTTAAATATTTAACAAAGAAAACAGGTGCAGGGAAACAGCCTATAGCCATAGGTGCTCTAAACAAACAAAATGCTATTTCTTTTATATTTTTTTCATTTGTACTCTGACACTGAACACTTCATCATATTCTTGCTCCAAGTGAGCCACGATTTAGCTGTGCTGCAGTGTAGAATGCTGTCTGAAAAAGTCAGCATCACAAACCTTAGCTTGGCCATAACAGATAAGGATTAGTGCCAGAGGTTCAGAAAGAAGTATGAAAAATACTAAATGGAGTCATGAAATGCAATTTCTTCAAGGCACTATTACCTTCCTTTGTCATCTTCACAATTGACAATGCTGGCATCAATGGCTCCGATGAGTAGTGATGCACAGTTTTCATGATCATTGATTCTGCCAAAGAAAATTCATTTTTGAAAAGGTCACATCTACATATTTTTCTACTTTTCAATATTAGTTTACTTTACTTCCTATCAATATATCTTAGTGGTTATTTCTAAGTTACCCTAACATGCCTTTGTCTTAATGCTTTCAGTCACACTTCTCATATTCATCATCTCTCCATTTAACCAAACCACATCTGCTACTGTGCATTTCAATCTCTAATGCAAAGCTAGTCCTTAATTCACTATGCACAAAAGTAATTTCAAAGTCCAAAACGTTTGTTCTAGGATTAAAACCTTAATACCTTAAAATCCTTAGTCTGTATGTCAAACACACCTGGACCTGGAAAGCACTCAGTCATAGACACATGTAGAGAGATTTATTCTAATATTTAAGGTACTGAAACCCACATCTCCTCCAACTCGCACATTTAGTACTTTGATTTGATGGATGTATTAAATTAACACTTTTTCTGGGTTTTGTTAATTTGTCTCATTTCTTTATGAAAATGAACAGTATTTATTAACAGTATTGGATACACAGTATAGCTAACACACTTCCATATTGGATTAGCAACTATTTTCATTTTAAATTTGCATACATGTTTAAATTGCATACATTTTAATAGACTTGAGAATTGCATACTTGCTTAAAATAATATAAATTTTTAATTTTTCTCAAAGCCATCACTAGAAATTCTGATTTAAAATAGTATGTTTCAGCCACGAAGAATTTTATTTCAAGTGATCAGCTTTAAAATTAATTGCTCATGCAAATAATCTCAAGAAAACCTCTCTTTATTCTCATACTGCTGCTTTTTGCAGACATATCCCAAAGCAACATGCATTTGTTACTGGAGATTTCTACTTACACAGCACAGTGCAATGGAGAGAAGCTATTACCATAGAACTTGTGGAAAAGTTTTTGTTCCAATAGTACCTCTATGCAGTTTTCATGACCTGTGAGAGAGCAGATATTTCAGCGTTGCACAAAACAGGTAGTTCACTTAATTAAAATTAGGCTTACACAGGTTAGAATTCAACACTTCTAAGTTCAAAGTTGAACATAATGTGTATATAAAGTCTTATGTGATAAACCAGTAGATTTTTATTTTTTTTAATGGCAGCAGCAAAATACATCCAGGCTAATATTAGCATTTATTGAAAAAACGGGAAAGAAAAAAAGCCTCTATTTAATGTGATGTCATCTACATTGCATTACACATTCAAGGCTTAAATGTCAATACTAAGAAGCTTTATCCTTAGATTAAGCAAAAAGTTCTGATTATCCAGTTTAGAATAATCAGTTCAGTTCAGAATATCCATCTATTCCCCGTGGTCTCTTGCACCAATAAGTGAGGTGACACCTCAAAGAAGCATTCCTGGTCACAGAACAATCAATTTCATCATGGACATGAATAAAACCAGAATTTCATCCTGGCTTCTTGTGATTTGAAGGAAACGAGCCACAAAGTCCCTGGAGATATCACTGGAATTTCCCTGGCCTCTGAACTGAAGACTGCACAAAGCAAACACTAACTACAGACAGCAAGTAGGGATAATTTGCCTCTGCATTTCAAGCTCCTTGGAGCATTCTGCTGCTTTGTTACCACATTTCCCTACAGCTGAGGCCACCCTTGGCCTGGGCAGTAGTCCCTGGAGAGCCTTACCATTGTAAGAAGCCCAGTGCAGGGGGGTGTAGCCCTGGTTGTCTTTCAGGCTGCAATCCTCCTCCGAAAGTGCCACCTGCAGTAACTCGCTCAGCCACGTGGCGTGGCCCCGAGCTGCTGCAAAGTGCAGAGGTGTCCTGCCTCTGGCATCTTTACACAAAATAGAGACTTCTTTCTCCAACAGCATCTGAACACATTCTTCATGCCCAGTCATAATCTGATAACAAAGAAATGAGTAAAGAGGTTGACATAACACAGATTGTTGACCAGGAAATACGGAATATGATTGATGCCCGTAAACATGAAACGGTCTGGGGATGGGATTCAGCCGGCAGCATGGTGCCCCAAACTCTCAACTTGCTGAACTGCTCACTGCAGTTATCACAAAGTTCTGTATAAGTATCATCTCTTGCGTCAGCTCCACATTAGGAAAGAAGCTAGGAAAGTCTAGCTTAGTTGACCTGGACTAGAAAAGATTAGATCTGCCTCAAGTTTCACTGCCTCTAGAAAAATCTTATAGGACTTACTCGCACCATTCCAAGAAAAATGGAAGTAACTATTGGCCAGTTCTTCTAAAGAAATTATTTTCAGAATTCTTAAGCTGTTCAGTTATAAGAATAATGATTTCTATTATAAAGTGTCTAGAGCCAAGAACCCCAT
Source organism: Pardalotus punctatus (assembly GCA_013400915.1). Lineage (NCBI taxonomy): Eukaryota > Metazoa > Chordata > Aves > Passeriformes > Pardalotidae > Pardalotus > Pardalotus punctatus. The sequence continues at coordinate 190,909 of VZTX01020975.1, read as the reverse complement.
GGTCTAATCATTATTTTGGCTAATTAATTAACACAAATGTGAAATAAAAGCAAAGCATTACTGAGAGCAGATCTGTCTTGCTTTTTATCTCATTGGCTATGCTTAGTCATATTTCCAGTCATTTACAGTGTTCTCTAGATTTAAATATCTGTGTACTTATAAGTGAGTTGTAGTCACAGTAAAATTAATAATAAAGGATTATAAAAATTAAGTCACCCCTCGATGTAAAGCTGTGCATCCCAGGAGATCAGCTGCATCTACAGATGCTTCTTTTTCAAGTAATAAAGAAACAGCATCAATGTGCCCATATGCCACTGCAAGCATTAGTGGAGTTCTAGGAAAAAAGACCAAAAACAGAGCAGTCAAAGCTATAAAATGACATACTATTTGTCCCTGCTAACTTACACAGAGAGAAATCAGGAAGCCCTGCATTTCCTGCCACTCCTACCCATGAACCTTTTTTTTTCACCATACTCATATTTGACACCCAAATGAAGACCTTTTGTATGAAATTATTAAGATGTTTAACAATGAATGGCCATGACTGAAGTACTAACAAACCTACCTGTAAGCAGTTTACAGAGCAACATCATCCAAAACAATCTGTTCTGTTGATAACCTACAACTACTGTCACCTCCAGCGACACATGAGTTTTGCAATACCCAGTCTTTTGAATGCATGCCCCTGTCATTTACCAAGATGACAATGACCCAAAGCATTTCTTTTGCAAATGCTGCACGGTTGCTTAAAGGGGATGAAGGGACATGAGGAAAAAGCTAAAATTTGGACTAATATATCTTTCATTTTTTCCTGAAAGAAATATATTCTCCATCTATTTTTAGGCAAGACTAATACTATTTATAATTATGTGTGCAGACATTATATGTATAACATTGTAGGTTCCAGACACCCCAAATGAGTTTCTTAAACCATTCACATTTTCACTTAAAAAATATATTTTATTCTCCCTCTATAACTGCCATTTAACAAGCAGTAAGGTTTTTGCAGGAATATCTCAGATGCATGTGTCACCTCAAATAAATGCTGTGTCGTACTGAACCAGTCTAATGTACCAAGTAAACCCTGGAACAGCAATGTTTTAGAAAGAAAAAGACTCTATAGGAACATCTCAGGAGCTTGTTCATTTTTCTTGAATCTGCCCCGCAACATCTATTACGGATTGTTTAAAGTTTGAAGCAGAGGCTAATATTAATGATTAGTCCTTTCCATATGCTTACATCAACTGAATGTGTACTTTGTAATCTCTGCCAAATTCTATGAGGAGAAGTGCAGGAAATACAGTATTTCAAATAAGTACCTTTTTTTGTGAGAAATATGAGATGCAATTTGAAGTACAGAGCTGGGAAAAAAACCCCTCCAAGAAAACTTACTGTCCTTTGGCGTCTGTCACATCAGGGTTGTCTGCAACTTCCAGCAACAACCGTAAACAAGGTGTATGGCCATTAATGACTATAAAGGAAAAAAAGTATGTTTAATTTCAGGTACTTTTCCACTGGAATGCTTATGTATAAGAAATGTCCTTATAAATGAGGAAAATACTCAACAACATAAGAGATCAATATTCCCCCAATTTTCATTTAACTTCAGCCAGCGAAATGGTGAGCTGTTTTTTCTGTGATCTCAGTAAGATGAGGATTAGTTCTCTTAGATACAAAAATCCCAGATGAGTAAAACATAAATTGTGATTTTCACTACTGAGAAGATTTGTACTAAAGCAGACAGCATTTCAAAATCCCCCTGACTGAGCAGGCAGACAAGGCTTTCTGTGCTCAGGTTTGGAACACAATAGGAAGTACGTTGTCAAGGCTCCTTAATTTTATGTGCATTGTACAAGTAAGTACTTCAGTGCTGCTATGAGGAAAAAAAAACTCTGCAAAGAATGACCAATGATACAAATGTCATATTCATAAAAGCACATAACACCAGAGATTAAAATTCCCTTTGAGTTTATCCATTTCATCAAAAATAATACATATCAAATACATTTGGGTTTGGTGGTGTTTGAATTTTTGGTTTGGTTTTTGCTGGGGGAGCATTATTTTGAGGGCTTTTTTGGGTTTTGTTGTTTTGGTTTTTTTATGTAACCCATTGCTGCTAGAAAACAGCTCTGAGTTACTACATTCTGGAGGGCCTGACACTGAACCCATCTGTGTGTCAGCTGTTTTAAGGCTTCAGACTTTCATGGGATGAAGAGACAAATGTTTTCTTCTTTGAAAAACAATTCCTGTGCTCAGTAGATAAACGTTATGTTCTTATTACAGCAAGTCATGCATTCACACTGCCTACACCCTGTGGGCTGAGGCAAAACCCTTGGACACCACCTATGTCACACCATGCTGGCAGAGAAACGGGTGCACATCATCACATTCAAATTACTCATCCAAAAATAACCTTAGTTGCTTTACGCAGAAAAATAAAAGGCATTTTTAGTTATTTACCACTAAGTGAAGACATATACGTAACATGTAAATAGTTCATCAGCAGGGCTGATGAGTCACTGGCTTTGGGGGGGGGGAAAAGGTCTGTTCTTCCTCCCAGCAGGAGGAAGAGAAATCATAATGTGTTCACAAAGATGTGTGAAAATGATTTTGGTAAATGAGTTTTAGAACAGATACTCCCAGAAACTCCTAGGAGCCGACCTAGTGACTGCTAAGCATTACAGACCCTGCAGGGAATGTTAGTTTTGCCAGCTGAGCTACAACACTAACACTAGGGGAACATTTGCAATGGATTCCCCAGGCTAGCCAGAGGAGAGGCTGGTGTTAATAAAATTATACAAGGAACATATAAATTAGGGAAGGGAAATTCTCCGTGTTACGTGGTCAGAGGAAGTCTAGTCCCTCACAGAGAGAGACAGAAAAAAGAAACACTTCATTAGGTGAGTTCTCTACTAAAGTCACAAATCCCTTTACTGGCACAAATCTGCAGAAACCTGTCATCCAATCCAGCACTTGAGGCCTCCTGAGCTCTGTGATCAGAAATTGTGCCAGTGTAATTGGAAGGAATGAGGGCAAACAAGTTTAAAGGGTTGGGCACACATGACTTCTTGTTTCTTCCCAGTGCACAGCGTTGCACGTGCAAGTACTCACTTCTGTGTGTGCAAATGCACATTGGCACTCAAGGGATTAATTCAGCAAGAATTCTGTTTGATTTCTCAAAATACACCACTTGACCTCCCACACTCCCAGAGCAGACACTGAAGGTGCAGCAGCTCCAGGCTGAGTTCCCAGCAGGTGGCACCAGGCTTTGCTAAAACGCTCCTCACCAAAGAGCTTCCTCATGGCACAGCACCATGGAATTTGGCACATTTGCAAGGGCCCTTCTAGAGTAGGTGCTGGTAAAAGCTTTACTCCAGAAACAATTTCCACAGAACTCTGCAGAGCTCTTGAGTGGAAGGATCTAAACGTTTTCTTAATGGATATTTACCCAAAGTGCATTTAACTCACATTGGAAAGCTTTCAAATTAATGACGGTGGTGAATTTCCTTTACCAAGGAGCTCAAATACTCAACCTGTCGGTACGTTACTTTCCCTTCTGCTCAAAGTACGTGTTCTTTTTTGGGCCTCGTTCCCAGGTGTAGGAATTTTTTTTACTTTTCTCTTGCTCGGGCTTTTTGTAGATATGTTTTTTTGTTTGGTTGGTTTTAATACACATCTTACTTATTTTGCTTCACTGCAGATTTAAAAACAGTTTACTTGTATGCTTGGGAACGTTTTTTAATCTGAGAAGCAAAAAACGTCATGGACCAGAAAAGTCTACAATTGATCTTCCGACTGGCTTTACATGGAAGGCAGCCAATAAATTCTACAGTGATGGAGGTGACTGAAAAAGAAATTTAGAAAAAAAGAGGGGGCATAAGAACACAATCTCAATTTATATGAAGGCAAGAAATGTATGTATTAAAATAACACCTTCTTTTCAACAAATTTCCTCAATGTACTCAACAGATTTATTCAACAGATTCATATTTTAAGTCAGAGCTGCTAACAAAAATACAGCTTTGTTACCCTTTGCTTTTCTCAGTACTGAAGAACCTTTACAGTTCAGTTGTGACAACTAGAAACTTACGTCAGTATAACCACATTTTTAAATAAATCCAAATCTTTGATACAGTGATGATGCATCAGTCACACCTTATTCACATGAGATCCCAAGATATGTTTGAAGTAACTACAGGAAAGCTCTTGACCAACACAGCTCAGTTTTGTGGCAGCACTAACATTGATTTCAATTAATTAAACTATCAGTATTTATCATGGGGAGAAATGTGCTCAGTTCTGATGCAAAATTTAAGATGACAGAAAGAATTTTTAGTATGCAGTGTGGATTTATTATCAGCATTTCCTTCAGTTCTGCAGACAAAATTGATTAGTCTATTTGACCTCAAGTTTCTAGGTTGCACTTACATGACCATACACAGAGAATAAACTGATACTACAGATTAGATATGCATTTCAACCTAAGCAAGACTAAAAGGTAAGCAGAAAGACAATTAAGTCTGGTCCTGAATTAATATCCATGTGGTATTAATTTTCCTTCCCACTAGAGGCCACTGCTATCCTGTACGGAGCCCCTCTTGGAACAGCAGAGGAGACACCTTCCCTTTGGCACCTCTGCATATTTACCTGACAGGTACCTATCAAATAATAACCTTCAAATAAATGACAAAGTCTACATTTCCCAGCTAGTTTTGCATGTTACATAATTAACACCCCACACACGAGGAATGGAGCAGGCTGCCAGCAAGTGCAAGTTCACAGGCTGGCTCAGGAGGAGGAGGAGGAGGCCTGAAAGAGGGGGGTGAATTTCTGTGCTGTTGCAACTGCAAATGGTTGCAAGTTTTGAACAGAATAATTTCATCACCAAACAGAGCCCCCACATGTATTTTTCAACCTTTCTTCCAAAGGAGAAGCAGTGAGGCAACTGTTCCCTCCTCCCCTGATTATTTGGCTGAAGAACCAGCAAGAGAAGGTGCCATGGGGGAAACATTGCACCTCCTGAAGAATAGGGGGTAACAGAGAGGGAGGGTGGAGGCAAGCAGGTAAGGGCAGTAGTGGTGTGGAAAAATACGGGATTCTGTGTGAGGCAGGAGACTGAACCACAGGGATAGAGGAAAAAAATGAATGAAATGGACAAGAAAGGGTTTAAATGTACGACCTCAGCAAACAAGTGTCACTCCTCAGTACACGTGGGAATGTTCCTCCCTTCAGAAAAAACGTGCATAGCAGCAGTAGGTAAGTAAAGGTACTGCTTCGGTGGGGTAGGGCTTGTGGCACAAGTGTGGCATTAGGTCACACTCACCTGAGGCATGGAGGGGGGTCCTTTTGGTGACATTGTCCTTCACAGTGACAGAAGCACCCTGGCTGATGAGAGCTTCCACACACTCTGCGTGTCCTTTAAATGCAGCCAAGTCCAGAGCAGTGCGTCCCTTCTCATCCTTAATGTCCAGATCCACCAGGGACTGCAGAAGTACCTCCAGAGCTTGATGATGACCATTATAGGCCTAGAAGTACAAAATGTGTCATGTAAAGAACACAACTCCTGTCTTTCAAAGACTTTTCACATAAATTGTGAATAAAATCTATCCATTCCAGTGTCTCCTAAACACAACAGAAATCACAATTTTCTTGATTTCTTATGACTCTCTTCAACCTGAGAAGATTTTTCCAAATTACGCTGTACCTAAGAAGCGGTCCTAGTGTTTAGGAAAAGAAATTACAATTCTTGATTTGCTCTGACCTTCTGGTACAACACAGAGTGAGGCAATTTCAGACAATAATTTGCCAATCCAGCACAGGTCAATCAGAAATTCATTTTTCACATGCTACAGTATCTGACAGGAAAATGTTTGCTTCAAAAACTAGATTCACTAGAGAGATACATGGATTATCACCTAACTGGTGCGAGATTCAACACGTGCTGGTCTCCAACTAAACGATGTGATTCTCAAACCAGATTTTTGGGCAAGTGTAAACACAAGTTTGACCTGCTGTTTATATCTGATGCTTCATGGAGAATTCCTGCCTGGAGGATCATTTGGTAGAACAACTACAGTGGACAAGCAGATGCACTTCCAGACCTACAGCCACACAAGCCAAACACAGGTGGCATTACAAAAACCCAGTGAACAGCACCAGAAATTGGAAATGTTTTGTTCAGCTTTGTAGGGACTGCCCTCCTCTCCTCGCTGTCAGACTCAGAGAGCCTCCTTTTTATTTACACACAAACGTATAATTAGCAATATCAGAGTTGAAGCTGTGAACTCTTTATGCCTGGAGATATTCAAAATGTGATGGGCCACGGCCCTGAGAAAATCTGCTCCAGCTGACTCGGCTTTTACCACAGATGTGGGACTTGATCTCCAGAGGTCCACGTCAACCTCAACTATTCTGTGATTCTGTACAAGAAAACTGGGAAGAGGAATCATGAATCTTGAGCTCTTGGGACAAGGGAGCTATTGTTATCTCTGAGGCCACTCATGCTGGATGCTGTTGTGATATGCCAGTCGCCATAGCATGAGAATGGGCACTGCTGGGGTTTAAAAACATGCTTTCTGACACCCTGCTGTGTACCAAACAGTTTTTTTTGCATTTCACATCTCCACCAGAACACCAGAGCTTTGACCATTCCATGACCAAAGCCATAGGCTCAAGCTCTGGTCCCATATTTATAAACTAGTTCTAAATACAAGTGCGAATTTCCATTTAATTTCACTTCAGTGTCTATGTCATCTTCCTACCCAAATGTAAGAGTCAGTAAGAACCAAAAGCTTCAACTGCCAAAAACTTAATTAACAATTCTAGCCCAGAATCTGGCTTTGTTACATCTAAACCTATGTCCCTTCCCACCTTTTTCAAAACAAGCCTACAGTTAAACTTGCTTCAAAGACAAGAGATTAAGGAATTATTCTGGGAGATACTGATCAAATGTTTTACACATCTCATACTTACAGCTAAATGCAAAGGACTTTTTGTAGCTGCAGAATCAGATTCCTCAAACATATTGTTCGTTTTTTCCAGAAGCTGGGAAGAGAAAAATAAAAAGCCTTAAAATATTTTTATGTGAGACAGGATACATTTTCATGGAATATAAATCTATAAATCAGCAAAGATATATTTTGGCCGCAGTGCATATTGAGGGATTGCTAAGTATTTTCAAGCTTTTCTGCACAGGGTAAAGCTATAAAACCAGTTTAAAAGCTTGTCATGAATATCCTTGCCCTGATTAATTAGCCTCCATGAAATCCTGGGGCCTGCTTGGGTGAGAAAGGAGCCCTCAAAAGAATGGATTTGTGGAATAGAGCCCTCAGTAAATTTACATTGGAGAAAGCTCAGTTTCATGATTACACAGCATATGCAAGCCATGCCTGAATACAGTGTTTTGGGTAATTCTGACACATAATTAGCACTGGGAATAATTATAACTGAGCTGTGAATCACTGATAAATTATAAAATTGACTGAAAGAACAGTCTGCTCCTACAATGACAGTCTACCAAAATGCAACACGTCCCTGAACTCTTACAAGCATCTAGAAACATACATCACAATTTTGTATGATCCTCTTCATTTCAAGGGATCCTAAAGCATTTTAAGGCTGAAAACCAAGGGCGTTTCCATCCATCTAGAAGGAGGAGCTCTGGAAAAGCACCACTCCACAACAGGACATGACCCCTGACAACTTAGCCAGCTGAGGCTGTAAAGAAAATCTTACACAGTGTTGACAACACTATTGACAATTCAGTATTTGTTGAGTAGCACTGCTCATGTGCACAACCTTTTGCTTAATAATTACTCAGAGTTAGCCTCCAAAAGCCTTTGGGATTGGAAATTAGCATTTTACAGAAAATCAGCAATGAGAGACTGCGTAAAAGAAAGAAAAGCATGACAGTCAATTAAAACTGACTTGTAATGTTTCTAAGGCTACAAATAAGTTTTTCAGTATTTTTTAACGTTTTTTGGTTGGTTGGTTGGCTGGTTTGGGCTTTTTTTAAGACAGAGTAAGGAATTAATTAAAAGACTGACAAAGAAGAAAGGAAGTACATTTTTGTGACAATCTGGACAATTCTAGGCTATGACAAGAAGGAAAATTCTCCAAAGAGACCATGAAAGGCTACAGGCAGCTTGCCTATGCTGCAAGATGATGGCATATTCCTGAACACTGAGGTAGGCCTGAACTTTTGGTATAACAACTTAGTCTGCAATAAACCTGTATCAATGACAAATTTGTCCAAAAATCAAACTGGAATACAAGTTAACCTTAATAAAGCATAAGGTGTTACAAATCACTTATTAAACAAGGACAGTAATCTGAATCCTATGGAAAAGCTAGAAAATTAAGCAGTAATTTCACTTTTTTGTATATATTTGTATATATATTTGTATGTGCCTAGCAATATGTCAAGACTATGCTGATAAAAATACCAGTCATAAGCAAGTAGGTGTATATATTAACAGGTAATGCAAATTTTAACACTTCACTGCAGCTAAGGGGAAGAAAAAAAAAAAATCAAGCCTCCCACCAGTTTCTTGGTTGGTTTGGGGCAGAGTCAAGAAACACATTGGTGTTGCCATGTGGAACCACCTCCAGTTAAAATACTGTTCTCCTCTTATATAAAAGAGCTGTAAACAGGATGAAGCAGTAGCCAGCTCTGAATACACAAATACATCTGATTTTCTCTAATGAGTAAACAAGCTGAAAAATCCCACCAAACAAACCCCAAGCACTAAGCCTGTTCCCTCATCTACCTGATACTGGCCTTTACTTTGTGTCCATGAGGCCAGCACAGCAGACTAATTTAATAATTTTTAATTACATTTATCATCATCTGTTGAAATTCCAGGATCAAAATCGTAACAACAAAATACTTCCCTTCACCTGTCAGAAGGCTCCAAAAGTCTCCTGGAACAAGGCAGATAATTGCCTTTCCAATAGATGAAAAAAACCACACAGAAAATTGACAAAATTAAGGCTCTAAAGCCACAAATTGTGGGATTGGAGAGCCCCTCACAAAAGGCATCTCCATGGCTTAGAGTCAAAGCAGCTTAGGCTGGTGCAGACTAGGCTTAATGAGCTTATTAGTCATAAGGCTGAATGTCTCCATCATAAAGTCAAGTGTAAACAAGAATTTGATGGCAAACTTGGTAGCTCACAGAGACAGAGCCATACAGTGCAAGAGGAGAAATTATAAAGCAGAACAAGAAGAGGAGGATTAAAGACACAGCACTAATAATTTTTTTTGCATTCCTTGTCAAGCATCATTTTCCAACAATTAACATTAAGTCACTTGAATGATAAATATCATGTGCAAAGAGATAAAAAGTACCAAGGTCCAAGTTACCAAGAAATTCTCCAGTTTTACCAGTGTTTCTATGGTTCTATGGATGCATTTCTACATATACTTGCCACAGGAATACATAGAACAGTGTGTCCTTGGGGGACTCTAGTTCAGTTATACTTGGAAGAAGCTATCCATAGTTGCATCTGTTTTTAAAAAGGTAAATGTATCATTCAGAATCGTTTGCCTTGGCAGCCATGGAAGCTTAAATCCCACAGAGCTCACAGAGCAATCCCAGCATGTCTGCTGTGCTGCAGTCCATACCTGCCTGTGAAGCTCCGTTTCACTGAAGACAGACAAATAAGCATGAATTACCAACAGTTCATGGTTACTGGCGGCTGACTGGAGAATGTCTCAGCATCTTGCATTTCTTATTTTCTGTTGAAATGATGCCTTGTAGCAGATTGCATTTCTCTGGATTGACTGCCGCAGATTTTAGGGGGATGTCAGAACCGTGCAAAGACCCTGCACGTGACACTGAGGGCACTCTTCCCTGTGCTCAGGTCAGAACCTTTTTAAAGGCAACCCTTCTTCTCTTTCTGCCTCTTGGGAATTCCCAGCACAACCCCTTCACTTCCCACGACTGCACCATTTAATACTGTAGGTAATTATTTTGTGAAGTCTTCTTCAGACTCGGAAACAGGAACATGAATACTTTGGGAGGGAGATGCAGACTAAGTAAGTTCTAGTTCTAGTCTTACAAACTAACAGCACTACAAGTTGCTATTATAAACTCTCTTCTCTTCCCCAGTCCATCATGAAGATGAATAACTTTTACAGTTCTCATCATTTCATTTGTGTAGTAAGGGTATTTACAGGCATAAAAGGATTTACTGCTTGATTTTATTCTGTGGTTATACTAAATGACTATATAGCAGGATATGGTGTGGGCTCCCCACCTTAATTTTTGGGGGGTTCAGATATGCCAGTTAATGAGGATACTTCCTATAACTGCCCTTATAGACTATAATATATTCTAAAATTCCGCTCTGGTTAAAAACATTTAAAAAAAACCCAACAAAACAGCTTAATGGAGCACATCAGTAATTTTAAATTACCATTAGGCAGAAAAATAGATAATACTTTCATCGTGCATAAAAGGTTTAAGCTACACTTTTTAAAAGCAAGAGTCAAAAGACACTTCAAACCACAGACAGTGAAATGATGGGCACTCTCTCAAACTTTAAAAAACCCCAGAAATGTGTGATCCTGCCCAAGCCATCATGCACAGGCACCTCCAGGCACAGCCATTTAAGTGCACTCCCAGTAGTTCTGGCCCAGGTTTGTGCTATCTAGCACTGAAGTTAAACTCTCTTTTCTTTGAGAGTTTTACTTTTAGTAAGGCAGCTTTGACATTCCAGCACACACACTGCCAGTACTGCTGGTGAACTTCTGCAGCTGTTTGGTGCTATCAGTGCTAATTGTAAAATGGCAAAGCATTAGATTAGATGTGTGTATTCTAAAAATGGCCTTAACTCTGAAAGGTTATTAATCTAACAGCATTCAGAAATGTCCACACGTGAAGAGCTGATCAAAAGGCAATTAAGGCAAAAGAAACAGTCGAACACTGCTCTTCTGCAATAATTATGCAGCAATGCAGCCGATCACTTACAAGGTCATTCAGAAGTGGCAATTAGTCACAATCTTTAATGTCACTTTCAGAACTGAATACAAATATATCAGCTAGGTGTCACTTTGCATCTCATATTTCCTGATAAATTGCAACAGATAATTGTCTCTGCTCCGGGGAAACATACCACTAGCAGCTTCTTTTAAATAAAGGCTTTTCCAGCAAGTAGCCAGCACAAGATTGAAAACCCACATCAGTTGTTTCTGATGATATAGAAAAGCGCAGTAAAATTAACCTCTGTACTACTTTTTCTCAATCAGGGAAGCACATTTTAAAAATTGGAATTATTCCTGATTGAAAAATTCAAAGGTGAAGCAGTACAAACATATCCTCAGGGGAACAAACAATCCTGTAAGCTCTCTCCATATTCATAAATACAAATGATCACATTATTTTAATTAGATCAGGTAAAAACCAATATGCCTCCTGAACCCAGTAGCTGATGTTTTCCTAAGATCAGGATTTAAAAATCAGATTCATCAGTACTGACATCAGTTTCACTCACATGTGGGTGACATCAAATTAACACAAGCATGAAGTAGTCACAAGAGCTTAGGCAGACTGAGCCTGAAGAAATGCTTTAGTAGTTCCATGCAGCTCCTCCAGTACCGAGTTTAAGTATCCAATACCCACCAGAACCATCACCACCATGCAAACAGGCCACTTACCTGGCATATAAGAGAGCAGTGTTCAGGTCTGTAAACATATCTAAATATGAAAACTCGAGCAGGCCTCCAGGCCACTGGCTGTTCTCCCCTGGGACACTGATCTTCTGTTGGAGTTCTTCCACTCCATACAAAACCATTTCATATTAAGCCATAGGAGTGCCATACTCAGTGGGTCATAGGTGATTCTCACCCAGAGAGTATTTATACAATGCAGGACAGCTCCAAATGAGAGTGAGAGATCACCCCCAGTACCAGCCAGCATCATGTGTTGGTTACTCCTTGGGATGTAGAAGTCCAATTCCTTTGTCAGCCAGAGCAGAGATCTGAACCTGGGACTTTCACACTCAAATCACATATATCACGTTTCTTTCTGGCCAGAAATTCTACCTCAGAGGTTCTGTAAAACCTCACACTTTGCTTTAATGACTCTTAGCCAGTGAAACTTTTGCAAATGTCACACAGATGTGCAAAAGGTACAGGAAGGCTTATATTTAGGGAATTATTACCCTTAAAAATTTCCTCCTTAGATAGAAAACTTGAGCACTGGTGAAATACAGTGACAAACAATTTTTAAAATGTGCATTTCGGTGTTGTTTTTGCTACTCTCCTCTCATTTGAGCGTCTACTCTGAAACACACACAAGTACCTTCTAAATTCAAGCTCACTAGAAGCCACGTAATTTACATTTCTTCTCCAAAACACTTCAAAATTGGCCACAAACTTCCAGAAAACAGACAAGTGTTGGTTCCATTTCACATTACCAAACACAAAGTTACTTTAACATCCAGGGAAGTGTCATGCCAGCCAGGTACGTGCACTGGACTCACAGCTCCTAAGACTGACTGAGGAGAAGCAACAGCCTTGAGCAAAGCTGGAGCCTGCAGGCAGCAGGAAGAAGGAAATCCAATGGAAGCAGAAGCAACACACATGCAATTGCTTCAAGTACATGGCATGCTGGTTAAGAGCTGTGATTCTTCTTCCTCAAGCTCTACCAGAGTGAATACAAGGATTTGCAAAATACTAAGAAGTTTAAATAAAAAAAACACAACATGCAATCACTTTTTATTTACTCACTATATCCAATGGAGTTTTGCTTCCAATCTAATTAAAAATGTCAATTAGAATTAGAATAATTAAAGACAGAAACACTCAAGTGTAATGGTAATTTGAAATTTCTTGGTTTTTTATTTTATTTTTCCTGTACAATGACTGCATTGCAAGCAGTGCATGAACAGAATCATAGACCTGACCCTGTGTGCCCCATCCCTACACTGTCCACCCCCAGAGTAAATATTCCTGAAATAATGACACCACAGCCACTGTGGATGGATACCAGTTACATTACTTCCTAAGGAAGGAAGGAAAAGAGGAAAATAATGAGAATGTTTAAGATCAATCTCCTCAATTGACAAAACACAGATCAACAGATACATAATACACACACACTGTGGGAGGCTTTGCTTAATGAAGTGAGATTGCTTTGCAAACCCATAAATACCAATAAGCCAGTGACACTTCTGTTTGAAAGTCTGCTCATGCCGGCAAACATCTTGCCTTGGATAAATAAACCTGACTGCACCCCTAAAATCCCAGTGACCACAGCTCTTTCTGAGCTATAAAGTCTAATGCAATGCAATATGCCATGATAAAATGTCTTTTTATTTGGATTCAGTAGATTGGAGGGAGTCAGATATTCTTCACACATTTACATTTACGCACAACACACACAGATACACAGACAGGTATTCAAGGCAACAGCAGAAGTCCATGACCTCTTTCCTAACTGAAGGAAAAATGTCTCCTATAGTTCTGCAGTGGCCTTATTGTTCTCTGTCAGAAGAAAGCAGATGTGTCTTGCTTCTCCACCCCAAGAAAATAAAAAATACAGACTAAAAAAAGACAAGATGTGTCAGAAAATAAACCTCAGAGATGCTATGCAATACTCTATCCTACAAGCCAAAGTGCCAACAGGGTACCTGGGCAAATGGTAAATTCCTGCCCTCATTGAGTTCCTAAGCAGGATTATCTTTCTAGAAGACAGTTTTAGAATCATAATTATCTCATTTCCAAAACATAAAATCTAAGCCAAATTGCACTTCTCTAAGCAACATATATCAGTGTATCTAGTATATATGGGCTCCTATTGATTATTTAAGCAGTCGGTACATATTGCATGCATGCTGATATCAAAACTCAACCAATTAAATCAGTCTACCATCATTTGGGGAATTCTAAAACTGACAGACAAATTAGGTTTACTAAAGTTATTTCTGAGCATTAAGTTCCTAAGTTCTTCTCCTTTTTAGAACTACTTAATGACTTTGCACTTCTCTGCTGCATGTGGGAAAAACTTTCATAGACACAGGTACAAGTTCATCACACAAAACACTGCTGTCTCTGGTTTCAGACAATCTGCTCTCTTTAAGAAAGAGGGTGCTGGTTGTGGAGACAGGCAGGCCATTATGAAGGAGAAAACCCAGGTTGTATCCCCTAAATAATGAGATCTGGGTCAGAAGGAGGCCTAGGGGCTGCTGCTGGACAAACATCTGAGCCAGATCCCCATGTGGCAAAAGGATTTTTAACACCTATCCCAGCCACGGTTGTGATTCACTCATCAGTAATTACCGGTGTCCTGCTCCCAGATGGATGAATGAGCAAATTCATGTTGAAAGGAGACGGATAATTAGCAGCCACACTGAAGATTTATGGAGTCTGTGATTTCCATTTCTCCACAGGCTGAGGACCCAAGTGTTTGAAGGCATGGCTTATCTGACTTGCAGGGCAGCAGCTGACCTGATCAAAGGTGTTCCCCAGCCTCTCCATTCCCAGCACGGCCTTGTGCTGCCGGACACCTCCCTCTCCCCTTCTCCCCAACACACACTACAGGATTTGCCTTTTCTTTCAGGCACGGCTTTTGGTTAAACCACGCTCTCCCATCCTCAAATGAATCAGCCCCTGTGACAATTCAATTTCTATTAGTCAAAGAGTGAATTTCATTTGCTGATGGAATAAAGAGAAGAGCAGATTAAAAGAAAAAGTATCCATCAATTCTTACAGCCAGAGAAGAGATTTCACTACAGGAGACAGGCATTTAATTCTGTTTGCCCTCGCATTGCACAGAAACCTATTTTTATCAGCACAAAGTGCTTGACTGTCTCTCCAGATAGAATTTTAATGTGAAATTACAATTTAAATTCCACTCTTTTCACACCAATAAAGATTTTGTGATAAGAGATCATTTGAATGTAAAAAATCCACAATATTTTTCTTTTTTTCAAAGTAGTTTAGTGATGTGATCAGCTCTAAAACACCAGGTAGCCATTGTGACCGATATCACTGCGCTCCCAACAGCAAAGTCAGCCCCAGCCTAAACAAACCTGAGCCTATTTTTAGGAGCAAGAAGGCAGATGGGAGTTTCAGTGACTTGCAAGCACACATGCCCACCATTCAGCCTTTATGAATGGCTCCCTACAGATGGAGAAACAACTGAAGATTTGCTTCCACTCTTCTCTTTTTAGCAACATCACATCATTCATCACAGGGCAACTATCCTACTAATATTCCAGACAACCTAAAGGTCCTCCAGGAAAAAAGCTTCTGTTGTTGAGCTGTGGTTGAACACACAATCAGAAATTTTGTTTGGGTCAAAGATATGACCTTTTCACTCTTAATCCTTATTTCTCCTAATACTTCCCCATAAAGAAATATAGCTAAGTTTCAGCCAAGGTATCGGGATCACAGTAAACACAAAAGCCAAAGAATGAAAATAGGCTACCATAGATAAACCAGCCTTTGCTGAACTGCATTCAAACATGTAAATATTTTATAATGCTGAGAAGCTGTGGTGCTTAAAGCACAGACCAAATTCCCCAGTGAAGGAAACTCCACTGGATACTGCATCTTCTTCTTTGGACTTACTTTTTAAAGTGAACATTTATTTAGAGAAAAGCTCTTTTAGATTCCAGTTAAAAAAACAGGGGGGTGAGGGTAAACAGAAATTAATCTTACAAGGTCTTTTATAAAATTGACATATGCTGTCATGTTATAGTTATAGTTCCCTATGTTATAGTTCCCTAACATTTTGCTGAAGTTTGGTATTGTGCATGTAGAGAAATAATAGTAATAATTATTCATAGAAAAACAAGATTATTGCACCCACCTTGGCTTAATTTTCACCAGAATTAAAGCTACATATTTAATATTAATTATTTCCTCTAACAAGTTTTAGGCCCATAAAGAACTGTCTTGTTCTAAGGAAGATATTAACTAGATATTTCCATTTAAGAGCTATCAATAATAAACAAAAAATATTTACCAAGGGGATAAAATAGTAAAATAGTAACTAATATGGCACTGAAAAATAGTGGTTTTATTTCAATAATCCTGCCTGATAATGTTTTCTTCAGGATGGAAAGGACTGGAAATGTTTTACCATGTATTCCATATGTCAGAGCTGCTGTTGTACAGACATTGGTTCAAAGTTGGTGCTTTTAAGTCATCAGTTTCTCTCTGTTAGTGGAAGTGTGAAAACAAAAGAAATTTCCCTGCCTATCTACAGATATATTTACATATGGAATTAGTGTTGCTAATGTGGTTCCCACTGTTCCTTGAGTAAGACCTACTAAAAATCTTGTGATTCTAATTTTCCTTTTCATTGGCACTGAAGAAAAACAACAAGGAAAAAACAGAAGTATTTCCAGACTATAGCAATAAAACCAGCCAAGTTCCCCTCAGCCAGACCTGGCTGCCCCTGTGCAACTCCCCTCCACAGTGACCCATCACCTCAGCCTGCAGTTCCCTGGAATTGGCAGCTGCCTGCACCATTACTGAGGAGAGTCTCGTGTGCCTCAGGAGAGAGAAACAAGGCACAGTGTGTTGCTCACTTTCCATGACCTCTGTTGGTTTGGTTTTCAAAACAGGTGAACAGAAAGCTTGGAGATTAAGATGGCATTTCATGACGATCTGTCCTTTCTGCTGTGTGGAGAAGAAGGGACCTCCAGCTCTAAGTTTTGCCTAGAAGCAGTTAAACTTTACTGTATGCTTCATTCAATTCTGAGTAAGGAGAGTAGTCAATGCACTGTGGTAAATGGCTACCAGAAATCAAGATAATGGTTCAGAATGGAGTCCTTGTCATAGGTCTGCCACAGAGCAAAACAAGCTGTGATCAAGCCACCAGTCAGCCTCACAAGACAGCAAGGCTCCTTTCCATCTGCACCCAATGAACATTTACTGCAGCTTTTAGACACAGCCTGCAAAGAGCCAGGAAGAGCCAGAACTCTGTCAAATCTGATTGGGTTGTGGTGTGGGATGGCAATGCCTGTACACAACACTGCTTTATGAGAAGCAGAACAGGAATTAACAATTGGCTTAACACCTGGAAGTCTCACACTGGAGTAAGTGAATAAACTTAGTCATGAGGATTCTTTCACATTTCACGCCCACAGCACAATTACCTTTCAGCTACTCAAGACTTTAATGGTGGTGCCTGTATCAACTAGTTAGAGTTATCAAATGTAAAGTTATTACACTCAGGAGTTGGTAACTCATGACAAAAAAACTGAGCCACCTTCTTCTGACAGTGGGTGCAAAGATGACAGATCCTGGTCCTGCTGTTGGATGAGCAGAAATGCTTTCTGACACATTTAGCCTTTGTATGTCAGAGAAAAAATGAAATGAGTGGCTGCCTCTAAACACCAATGGCAAAATCCTGGTCCCCACAAAACTTTCAGGCTGACCCCCTAGCACACAACAGTGGTCCTGTGCATGCAGAAGACTAAAATTCATGGCAGTTTTTTTTCACCATTGTACACAGAACAGCTGTGTGACCCTAACTCTGTAAATGATGCTTGACCTTAGGTTCCCATACAGCAGCTATAGTCACAAATACAGGAAGACTGACAGAGAAGAACATGGAGATTTTCTGCCCAAATACAGAACACTTGCTGCACAGATGTCTCTGGTCCACAGTTTGCATTTCACCCCTCCAAAATTAAAAGCAAACCCAATATCTCTAAGATGCACTGCATTCCCAGCTCTTCCTTTTGTCTGCCAAGCCTAACCAACACCAGGATTTGATAGCAGGTCACTGCCTGCAACTGGTATGTGCAGAAAATGTGCACAGCAACAAGTACAAGAAAAGAGAATGGGACCTTGCTCCGTGCCCGATCCATGCCTCACAGCACACAGGGACTACATCATGGAGGCTGAAAGAGAATTCCCAGAGGAGATGCTCCCCCTCCATTCCCATGGGCAGAGTCACCAGAGATCAGTGCTAGGAGAAGGCAAGGCCAAATTCACCGCCACAGGCAACAAAGGAGCAGTGCTATTTTAAGTGTCCTAAATAAACATACTTGTAGGTGGGAGCTAAAAAGACTTAACATCCCACCTGAAACTCTGCCCCAGGCCTGCCCTGGCAGAGTTACTGCCCCAGGTTTCCAAGCTGCTGGGACCAGCTGCAGGCCAGCTGCAACATTTTCCTGTTGTAGCACACGTGGTGTGAAAGCAGCATGTGCTGCACAGAGCTCCTTCTCAATAATTAAATACTTGACTCTTCAACATAGAAAGAAGAACCAAACAACACGTAACATTAAACGGCACACAGTGTTCTTACTAAAGCATGAATATCTATACAATTTTCTACTTGGAGCTTATTTTTTGGAAGCTATTAAAGTCAATTTATATGGAATATATACTATATATAATGTATATAGTAATAACACATGTGTATTACATATACATAATTTGGGATCACCCTGTTTATCAAGCAGTCAACACCCAACTTTATGACACTTTCACAAGTCACAAACATCTATAAATCCATTCTATACATCTCCCAAATCTAATGTTTGGCTAAAAATTTTTGGCTTCTTATAAGACACGATTTGTAATCAATCAGACCCAGAACACTAAAAAAACAAAAACCAAAAAAAACCCCAAAATCCTTGGTTACATTTTATATAAAGTCAATCTTGATTATGGTAACTTTATCAATGTTACTATTACTTCACCAGAGAAAAAACAGAAACTGCAGTTATGCAGCTGGCAAAAGTTATTTACTCCCTCAGGATGCAAGCCAGGTAAAATGCCAGGTGGATCAGGCACATTCACTGTCATTTAGCAGGAACTGTCCCTTACCCCTGGCACAGAGGCACTCACTGGAAATATTTGGATCACAGTTAAAATTAATTTGTGCATACATGAACTCCACTCAAAGACAACACTTAAGAACCAGGTTGTTGAATAAGGACTTGATTATCAAGATGAACATGTCTTTAAGAAACATCTGGGTACAAATATTTAAGTTTACTGCACCATATTACAGGTTTTCACAGATTTCTGATTATCCACATAACTCCAACAGTAGCTGTGTGGCACATGCACATTCTGTATCTCAGCAGACAGAGACTTCCAAAAGCGAGCACTCACCAGTTCCAAACACTGCCGGTGCCCATAGGCAGCAGCGTAATGCACAGTGTTGTACCCCTCCTTGTCCTGGATGGATGGGTTGGCATCGTTCTGGAGAAGGAACTCTAGACACCTGTGGACAATTTGCTGGTGTAAATGTGGGCTCACAATATTTAACAGGCTCATCCCTTGCTGCAGCTGGAAGTGGCACTGAAAACTGGCAGTGAATCTGGTATTTTGAGCAGCACCTCAAACCACCTTTCATCAATAGCTCCTCACATTCACCATGCTTTTAAACAGAAAATTCCCACTCATCTTTGAAGATCAATTTCATTAAAAAAATCTTCAGCCTAACTCTTGTGGCTACTCTAGATTACAAAATTGATTTTCTATTACAAAGCCTGAAGGACTCTGTACACATGACATAAACAGCCTAGAACTGCTGCTCCTCACATTTAAACTTGGATATCAAACCATCAGCCTCCAAACACACACTAGGGCAGGCTGGAGAACAAAGATTTAACTGAGTTATGTGCATGTATTCTCCTCTTTGTTGGCTTTTTTTTCAATCATGTTTTTCAAAAGATCCCTTCTGCTCTTTCTAGCTCTTGCCACTTTCTCTTATACCATCAAGATACCATCATTTTGCTATTAGTACTCTCTTCCCTAGCCTGTAATCTGTAGTGAATGTAAGGCCATTATATGATAAAGGGGATTTAAAAAAAAAATCATTAAACAGGCAGATGAAAATGTTAATCCAAGTGAATGCATTGAGAAAGCCATTGGCTACTTCTTTTTGCAACGTACATACTATGCTGTGCATGACACTGAAGACACTGCATGGTAAATGATATTAAAGAATTATAAAATTACTAAAGGTGTACATTTTCCATTAAGAAGCAGCAACAAGGACAGAAACAGAAATATTAGGGAATATGTGCACAGAGAAGAGCATGGAGCCTTTTCTTTAGGTTAGCCCTCAGTGAAGCCAAGCATTGTGTCTAGCAGAGCAAAGAGCACGTAAGAGCAGAGTGTAAAACTGCAAGCCAAAGCCGTGGCATTCTCCAGAAATGAAGTCTAACTGCTTTTGTGACACCAAACTTACAATGCAGCTTCTTTTTCCTTCATCTCAGTGGTTCTTTCAAGTTCTTCAGCATTTTCATGGGAGTTACCTAAAATATTCTTTCTTCTTAGCACAGAGGACAGAAAAATGCAACTTATTCTCAAAATATCACACCGGTGATTTTGATGCAGTCTGCCACCCATCCCCAATTTCCTCTTCAAGGAGATGACTTCCTCCAGCCAACAATGGGAATTATACAAGTTAACTAAATGTACTGCATGGGTCTTCAGTTATAGTAAGTTTTGAAAGCTATAGAGGCAACCATAGTGTGGTAGTTTATTGTCCCACAAGTGAATACCAGAAGAAAAAAAAATTTTTTAAATCTGGTTTCTATCAGATACAGTTTGACCATCACTTTCTAGAATCCTTCTGTTTCTCCCACAGCAATGTTGTGCACGTTTTTCCCTTCTAACTCAGGATTACCACACCTTGCTTCCTCCTGCAGTAAGGTGCTAGTTCTCTAGCATTTAGAATTTAGAGCAACTTTAATCGCTGATACGAAATCAGTCTATCTCGAGTCTGCATTAGCTGACTCTCCTCACTTTCTGTCAAATATCTTGGCAACACTGTGTGATCTCCCGGTCAGGTTCTTCTCCCTGCTCATTAACTACCCACATCCAGAGTTAATGATGAATATTCTTCGGAATGAGATTGCCTGACCTTGAGAGTTTTTTGACATTCAGCAGGGAAAAAAACCAATTTGCTGA
This sequence comes from Pardalotus punctatus, assembly GCA_013400915.1. Classification (NCBI taxonomy): domain Eukaryota; kingdom Metazoa; phylum Chordata; class Aves; order Passeriformes; family Pardalotidae; genus Pardalotus; species Pardalotus punctatus. The sequence goes on along the minus strand of VZTX01020975.1, from coordinate 170,019 downwards.
TCTATAAAATCATGGACTGCAAATAGCATTTCATCTATGTAATAAGGCTTCTTCCAGAACATCTCAAACTGAAAAATTTAATGAGAAGACAGCATCACCACATGAGAATCAGTTTAAGTTTGGACTGTGAGGACAAATAAAAGCCATGTACTTCTGCCAAAGTTCAGGATCTAACTAAAGTAAGCTTTTCTTTTTTCTTTTTTTTTTTTTTTTAATGAGGGCTAAAAGTAGATATATCCTGAAGTTAACCAAGAGCTTGTTTAAATGCAGGAACTTCACCTACCAAGAACCAAAAGCTGAAAAACACACACTGAATCATCATTCTCAACCCCCCAAGCAACACCTCACCCTGGTAAGACAGAATTAGAAACAGCCAGTGGTGAAAGCCTTCCTACAAGCCTACACTGATTTTCTTGCCAAGCACAGACCTCTGACGACCCTGCCTCCCTTCTTCCCAGCACGGTTCAGGTTTGAGGGTGACAGGGAAGACATTTTTTATATCAGCATTATCACAGCAAATGATGAAGAAGCTCTCAAGGCTCTGATGTGGCATTCAGAACCCTACCACAAAGTTAAACCAAACTTTCCCTGCTGTGGTTTTGAGGTGGTGTTCTGCTGGGAGTGATGCAGCTGTACTTCTCCCAGACCTCACTACACAAGAAATCAAAAACTAGTTCCTTAATGTTTAGAGACACTGTGAGACAGAAAAGTGTAGGATGACCTAAAATAAATACAGGTTGCTAACAGTTTTAAGAGAGTAACTAACAGGATAATTGAGTCTGGTTTATACAGTATGCTATAAAGAAGAGATTGCCACAATGTTCAGCTATCTGGGAATTAATTGCAGTAACCACAGCATTTTTAAGTTTTGCAGCTGTTTTCCCCCTTTCTCACAAGAACAATACTACATTCCGGCAAAGGATATTCCTCAGACCTCTCTCTAAAAAGACAACCTGTTTGGACAGGGTGTGCATTTTTATCTGCTCTGACAGCAGAGTGAGACTGATGGTTAGATCTATCCCACCTTCCCCACGAATCTGTCAAAATGGACAAATGTCTGTCTGTCACTGCAGTCCACCTCAGAAAACCTCTCCTTCTGCTGTCTCTTGCGCCATTCCTTCTCACTGACTCACAAAGCAAATGTAGAAAATTCTCTGAGCTTAATCTTGTGAGGAAACCACACAGAGGAAAACAGAAGACACAACACTGTGAAAATAGTTCTGTAGGACAGGGTGGCTGCAAAACTGTGCGTTCCTTCAGAGGTAAACCTTGGAGCTAAAATGCCACATCATCATCATCTGGGGACCTGGCTTCTAGTCAGAGCAGCTCAGTGTGGAGCTATGCATAAATCTGAGAGACATTCCTGTGCTGGTGGGATCAATTTTGGCTCAAACAACACAGCATCATGAAGAGACTAAAGTGACACCAATTTAGCAAAACACTTGAAGCAGGAACTACTCCAAGGCTCTCTTACTTTCGGTCCATGTCAGAAGCAGCAGCATAGTGCAACGGGGTGCGTCCCCAGTCATCTGTTTCGTTAATATTGGCTCCTGTTGTCACCAGTGTCTCGATACAGTGGAAATGACAATTTGCAGCTGCATAGTGCAAAGGTGTCCTGGAACATAAGTGGCAATTTGTTACCTCATATTCCAACATGCACTGCGGAGGATAAAGATAAATCTTAACTGCTGCATTCCTACAGATTTCCAGCAGTCAATATCAGCACCGTAATTTATGGAAATTTAACAAAATATTGTGCCAATAGAAGTTCTGGTGCTGCTACAAAGCCTAATAGGATACAGTTCATCAATCTGTCTTGATATTTTTAAAACAGAGAACTCAAGAGGGTAGGATTGCTTTAACATATTTAATGAAGCCTGCACCTCTCTGGCTGGCACGTAACTGCAGCAGCAAGGGTTCTGCAGAGAAGGCCAAACCATTTGATTTTACTGCTGTTTTACATAAGACATATGATTTCACTGCTGTTTTTCATATGACATATGATTTCCAGTCTGATGTGGCCTTTACTCCTTGCCTGATAGATTCTTTCTTTTTTAAAAGATCTTCGTAATTTACCTACCTTCCACATTTGTCCTTCTTATTAAAATCTGCTCCGCTGCTTTGCAAGAGTTTTATACATTCTACATTACTGGAAAGAGAAGTAAAGAAAACAAAACATGAATAAAACAGAAGCTTATATCTGCATTGCCCCCTGTCCCCCAAAAGGAAAAAGTTATTCTAAATATTTTTATATTATTTCCTGTGCAAAAGCAGGGTACAGCTAACTATAACGTGAAATTCAATTAAACAGAAAGTGAAGCTTTTAAAAAACTTTTTTTTTCTCTAGAAAACCTCAAACTTCTCTTCTGCAGAAGGAAAAAGATTTTCCAAAGAGAGCATAGTAAATGCGAACAGTGTGTTTGAAGATTTTCAATGGCAGCTGTACTGTAGTGCTTCCCATTCTGACACAGTATTTTATACAGAAACTTCAAAAGAAAGTTGTTGCTAGTTTATAGAATGCCAGTCTAATAATGAAGAGGTGACATATAACAAAATCCACCCCCATTCAGCAAAGCATTCAACAGTAAGCACTTTGCTCAAATCCTGTTTATTTAACGAAATATAATCACAAGAGTCACTTTTAGGTTTATTCTCCCATGATTTGTTGACTATTGATAGATTTAAGGACATCTCCAAGTGCTTTGTTGAAAAAGGGGGGTTGCTATTACAGTGGTTGTCACATCAACGCTGCATTTATAGAAATGGAGGAGGATTCACCACATCATAACTGTTTCTTTATCCTGATTAACGCCAGGTAACCTTTAATAGCAAACAAACCTGCTGGATTCTGACAACTTTTGTAATTCAAGCAAATAAATGTAGGAAGCCAGAAAATTACATAAAGAAGTGCAGCACTTTCCAAGACCACTTGCCATTCACAGGGGCACTAAATCAATCACTTGTGTCCACAATCAGATATGCAGACCTTTGAAATTCTTTTCCTAGCACCCATGCAACTCCCATTAATGTAATGGCAGTAACAGGCCTTTGTCAGGAAACAAACTAATGGCTTTTGTAGACCTCCAGCTACAGAAAAAAAAAAAGAAAAGACTGGATGCAATAATGCAATATCTTGTTGTATGTTGATCCCAACTCTAAATTGCTGTTGCATAAAATAGCTACAGAACACTCACCACAATGCGCTAAAAATAAAAAATACTTGCTAGTGATGACAACCATAGTAAACCACTGGGAAAATATGGTTTCTTTTCATGAGTCACTTTTGCTTCTTATTGAAGCCTCTCCTTCTCTTTAGGATTTCCAGGATGCCTTTATTATCCTTCTGGGGTGCAGCCTTATCAAAGAGGGGGCATCTGAACTATATTGTAATAATCTCCATCCAAGCAACTGTCATACCTCCTCTATTAATGTGAGAGAAGTATCAAGATGAGTAATACCAAAAGAATAATAAAACCAGTATTTGGATCAATTTTAATAGCTTGTTGGGGTTTTTTTTCCCCCAAGAAAAAAAACTTTGTGATATAGATTTTGGTCCACTGAGAAGAAAAAGCAACTTCCAGAATGACTAACAAGTATTTGCTGTGGATGAGAATTTCTGCTTGCTATAACCACAGAGAATCCAAGGGCTGTAGCCAAGGCTCCATTTCTGAGCCATAAAGTACTCAAACAGAAGAGTCAAAACTCAATGCTTACCAAACATTCTGTCCTTTTGCTAGATTAACTTCACAGCACTTCACTGACAATTATTGGGAAATATTTAAAATAACTGGATGCTACATTTACATCTTAAATTGAAGCATTTCAACTTTCACTTCAATTTCCATTTCTGCCTTTCCATCACTTTTCAGGAATGCATCACCCTGAGAGAAGGACAGCCTTCTGACTTTCTAATTTGGAGGCCAGAGGTTTGCCTTGGTTGTTTTTTTGTTGTTGCTTTGGTTTGTTGGCTTTCCTTTTAGAAATTTTTAACGTTGCACCTGAAAAATGGGAAGGAGGGAGATGAACTACATTTGGACTCCAAGGCTGCAATCTGATGGGCACTGTTGCACAGCTGCACTTTGAGTAACTCCCCTGCCAGCAGCATCCCAAGAGCTACAGCTCCTGCTCCTCACTGGGTGTTCCCTAGGGACTGATGTTTTCCTGGAGATTGCTGGCCCTCAGTGCAGTTCTCCTCTGAAAACTGAAACAGCCTTCTCAGGGGCATGAAAAGGAAGAGCTTTCCCTTCTGCCTGAAACCTGTGCTTCAAATCACAGCCCAGCTCACCCTATACGAGGGCAGCGGCAAAGGACAGCGTTAAGTGACCCAAACATGACATCAGACTGCTTTGCTTCCCTTGCACAGCAATAAATTCCTCTGTTGATGGCACAGCCAAGCTGGCTGGCACCACATCTGCCCCAAGATCCCTTGGAGCAGCCCCATGGCAGGTACTCACCCTCCGGCAGCGGCCGCGTGCAGGCACGTTCTTCCGAAGCTGTCGGGGGTGTCTATGTCAAAGCCTGCAGACAGCACGTGCTCATTACTAAACAAGGACACTATGCTATACTTTTGTCCTAGTTAAACCACAAGAAACATTGCAGAGACAGAAAAATCAGTTAGTTGGGAAAAAAACAGAACACAAGCAACTACAGTCAGAGAGAGAGGTTGTCACGGGAACGGCGAGCAGCTGCTCCGCTTTGGCAGCTCTATAAAAAGAGCTGCAAAGTTGACGAGCGTCTATTTCCACATCCAGCTCCTCCACATCCCTGTTTACAGCCGTGGACAGGCACTTAGGAGGCAGAGACTTAGCAAGAGGACTGTGACAGCAGGACAGGAAAACAGAAAACATGAAGACATGAGGGAGAACCACAGAGTCAGCCTAAACGTGACCTGGGGCCATTTTTATTGCATGTGGTTGTCAGATTGGGAAGAGGCTTCCAGGAACACGTGGGGATATTCATCAAGATGCACAAGGCCAAAGATATCAGCCTGGTAGTGCTAACTCCGGTCACCCAGAGTGTTTTCTCCTCCTCCCTGATCTAGTGGTCAAGGCCAGAGCACATCAAGTCTTAACATAATGGGGTATTTAATTACCATTTCCCACATTTCTTTTATATCCTACACAACCCAAGTTTGGGGGGAAAAGTAGTTGTAGGACATTGTTAAGTAATGAAGGAGTTTTCTAGAAAACTGATATGATCTGGGTCAGGATTTTTTAACTCACAGGAACTCTTGCCTGAAAAAAGCAGAATTTGGGATTTGGGCCTTGATTACTGCCTCTTTTGAAATGGTTACATCAGCAAGCTCTGGCTTCTTCTACTTTGGGCTCTGGTGAGGATCCCAAGACTGTTCTCTTGACACTACCCTCCCTCATTTTCACTCTCATGCCCACAGAGCTTTGGCCAGCCTAACTCCTTAACTACAGATTCAGAAACTGTAAACACTTAAGCTGCATGTAAAAGACATCATCATCATCAGTGAGACATAAATACCTGTGCCAGTGCAGACCCCAAGGAGATAATTTCAGAATTACTCCTTTGGGGGGCAGGGGGGAGAATCCCCAAAGCAAAACAGTACCTCACATTCCTACAATGTGGAAAGGGGTTCTAAAATTCCCTCCCTCCCCCAGTGAATTAATCTAAACTCTGAAGCTGCCAGGAGAGAACTTTGGGCACGAACAACACAGGATGCGAGGAAGTACCAGCATGGCTTTGGGAAAGCCTCTCATGCTCTGTGCTGCACACAGCCCAACACAGCAGCACAGGAAGCCCTTCATTTGAATAATTCACAACAAAGACTAGAAAGGGGCTGCAAGCAGCAGAGACAAACACTACTCAAGTTCCAGGGACACTGGGGGATTTACTTACCCGATGACAACAATTTCCTGCAGCAGTCTGAGTGGGCATTCAGCGCTGCTAAGTGTAAAGGGAACATGTTGTGGATCCCACACCTGAAAGGGACAACAGCCTCATGAGAAAATGCATGTTACATACATACACAGCACAGCAAAAGCTCCTTCCAGAAAGGCAACGTTTTCTCATGCTTTTCTAGGAAGATTCTTTCTTGGTGCCTGCCATTATTTTTATCTGTATTACCTTAACAGCCTTCTCAAGAGTTAAAAATACTCTGATGCAGCAAAGTCTTGGCATTAGGCTTTGAACAGAATGTGGCAGGAAGGTTTCCAAAAATTCAAGGCAAAGCCAAGGTAAGGGAGGAAGTAAGAGAGCAGATACCGCTTGGAGTCAATTGCCCAGTGAACCACAAATTTCTGCACCAGCTACTCATACGGCAACTGCCATTCTGAGGGAAATGTAAATGCCAAAATCTTCTCTATACTATTTCTGAAACCCATCTTTTCTGCAGATGACTCTTCACACTTTCCTTTAGGTTGCCATGTCACAATTTTCTTCCACATTCTAAGAAATAAAAATATAATTTTTGTATTTGCTCCAGCTACTCTCCTCACCTCCCCTTTCGCTTTTTCCTCCCTTTAACACATGACCCTATTTTCAATCACATGATAAATTTTTCAGAGCAGACATGATGGGTAAAAAAAGAAAGGTAGGCATTAGATTTAGCCTATCTATCATTAGTCTAAATCTGTATCAGGCAACCATGTAGTTTTTAAACAAGCTGAGCACTCAGCAACTTTAATTAATATCAGGAAATCATCCCAGTTCTGTCCCTAGACATGCCACTACTTACTGCCTTAGAATACTTTTGGGTCTGGACATCTTGGTGTCTGTCATTCAGCATTGTTTTGTGTAAAGCATCTTGTTATTCTATAAATACTATCCTACTGGCAGTTCTCCAAGTGCACATAACCATGGAGTCTCTGAAACCAACTAGCTTGACAAGATTATCATCTACTGCCTGCTTCAGCAGATTTTTTAAAATTTTTTTTTTAATTACCAACTCTGGAACAATAGCACATGGATTCATATCAGTCCTTCATTTCTGCAAGACAATTGGTGGATGGGAGAGTATGATCAGCTCATGGAAGAGGATTTCAGATACGGACCCAAAGACAAAGGATCTTGTCTTTCTGCCAGACCCACCATAGATCATAATTACTTCCGAAGCTTACGACAAAAATTAATGGGGATGTTTATAAAGATATCTTGCTCTCTCCAACATTATATACATAAATGCATTTAACTAATTTGGGTCTGTTTTCAAAAAGCTTATTTTTCCCAGAATCCACAGGCCCATCCTTCTTCTGTCTTCACATTAAATATGTCCCCCTTGCTGTTTCACTACACTGAGAAGAGACATGTGCTGCTGTACAGATTTTAATTTTGGTATTAGCAGCATCTATATCTTAGAGCAAAACTATTAAGAGATGATCTGACAGCCTGTTCTTTAAAGAAAACAGTGCAAGCCCCACTGACCAGCTGCATCTGTACAAACAGGTTGCATTTTCTAGCCATGGACTCATTTATTTAAGGTAACATCGGACATTCTCTATTGCTGTGCTTCTCCCTACACCCATTTCCCTCTGTCTCCTCCTCCACCTAGTTATCTAACACAGAATTATTCATCTTTTTGGTCAAGATTTCCACCTAGCAGATGTTTTTCCTGGTTTCCACCAAAATCCCCTATCTGCACATTTGCTAGCCAGTGTCCCACTTCTACAGTGCTGTTCACACTGGTTCCTCCCATCACGTGCACACTTTCCCTTCCAATGCAGTTGCCTCAAAGCCTGGCCAAGCTGTCTGCAGTTGTTGTGAATGGTGCTGCAGAGTCTTCTTTTCTAAACCTGTTTGGGGAGCTCACCCAGAGTTATTTACGTGCAGCACATATTGAAAGCACATTTAGCATAGGCAGTAGCATCGTTTCCATCTGCCTGGTATCTCTGAGCCAACTTCTTATTTCACTTATTTCTGCTGCTGGAAAAAGTATTTTATTTGATCAATGTTCCAGTCACCCAACTGTGAAATAGAAATTTCTTACTGGATAACCCTGATTCCAAGAGTGAGCTATCCAAGTGCATCTCATTTTCCCTTAAAACCTCAAGATAACAGACAGAGACTGACTGTGCTGGAGAAAGAAAGAGGAAAAACATACATCTCTATTAAGACACCAAGAGCTTCATGCTGGCTGTATTAATAAAATCCAGTGATGTTAGCTGAAGCCTGTGGAATTGCATTATCCATGCCAATTGAAAATCTGTTCCATCTTCTGAGTTTGTAGGGTTACAGTTGTACTCAACAAAGGAGAACAGGCAAAAGTGTCACTTGCATAAACATCATCAAGCAAATAAATAAAATACTGAGAGCTGCAAGTATCTTCCAAATTCAAACCAGTCATTTGCATTTGAAAGCAGGGTTTCCTAACTCAGTACGTCAAGAGAAGTCACTGATTTCTATGGCAGGTTCTAGGTAGAATACAAATTATATTTTGGAGACATATGGAGAGAATTGCCAAAACCTCACATTCATTAAATCAGATGCTGCTCTTAAACACCTGGTACAGATGCCCTCATGGCACTGCATTACCCTGATCTCATACCCCTCTGTTTATGTTCAGGTTTGCTATTTCCTTTTGACAGACCCTAAGAACCTGACCATAACTAAACAATGCTCAAGTACTCTCTCAATATATACTTTTATATAAATACACAGACACACACACACACACACAAATTTCATGTACATTAATACCACTGTCCCACATCAACGCTTCAGGGAAAAGAAGCAGTACTTGTAGTACTTGTAATCATGCAAGTGGGCACAACAGGAACTTAGCAGAGTTTGCTTTCCCTCCACACTTCCCAACTGATCATATTTTAGTCCCATGTCACACACTGACACACAGTACACTTATGCTTGTCCATTTTAACTTTCCCACTTCAGGTGAGGAGCAGTTGTGTTTCCAGGCATTGGGCATAACACTTGGTTCTCAGAAATCCACTTGAGGCACCTACTTGGCAGTATCAGCTCCGCTGGTTATGAGGGTGTTAATCAAAAGCTCGTGTCCGTATCTTGCAGCCACGTGCAGCGGGGTGTTACCATCCTTATCAACACAGTCAATTTCCCCTCCTGCAAAAGATATTTTCATACAGTTTAACACTGAAAAATTAATAATGAACCAGTGGCCACAAGTGCTATTTGTCTCTAGCGAATGCAGCATGAGCAGCCCAGCCACTCAAGACACTAAATTTCCCAGACCAAGGACAAGCACACAGCAAGCTGTCAGCTGTCCACCATGGGTACTGAACATGGCCTGGCAGCAGCGTCTGCACCTCCCTCTCCACCTGCAGTGGTGGGGAAGAGGGGTGGGAATGGAATGATGTACAGGGGTCAAGTACACGATTTGGATTTGCTGCCTATCTGAAGGTACAAATGGATGCTCTGAATTAAACTACAAAATAATCTGCTGAAACTGTACCCTGATTTGTAAAGGCATTGCCACTCAGCCTTATCTGTACAACAACAATGTTAAATAGAGTTCATTCAGAAGGCCATCAGGAACACACTGCAAACAAACATGTTGTGTGCTTTTTGTGGGTCCTACCGAAGAACAACCAAACAGTGCTCAAGTGGAACTTTTCCTTTTGCAATTTAAGCCTGGCATCTTGTGTTTTATTCACATAAGCAGGAAAAATGGATTATTTCTTTAGACAGATTACAAACAAGTCCCTGTTTTCTTTTTGGACCAAGAACTGTAGCTTTTTCAGTCTCTTCTTGCTGGTCAGCTTTACTGCACTCCAACTATTCTCTCCTTCCCCCAGTCTGCTCCAGCTGGCCTGCATCCTTATGGAAGCAAAATGTCAAAAGCCAAAACCAGTACTGGAGCTGACATCTCCCAGTGCAGAGCTGAGCAGGATTACTCCATACCTGCTGGCTACACTCCTATCTGTGCACTCCTAGACACTGCCCAGCACCATTTATATCCATGATCCATTTCTTTAAGCACCACAACACTGTTGGCTTGTGGTCAACAAACTTCTGATTCTCTACAAGCCTCAGATCCCTTCTTGAGGGACTGCAACCCACCTGGCTGTTGCCATTCTGAACTTGTCCAACTGATACTCCTGCCTCTGTGTGTGATTTTTCTTTTGCTTTGCTTGCATTACTTCTGTGTCGAGTTCTACAGGATCATTTTTCATTCTGACTCCACCTTCTGCCAAACCAACAGTCTCTCCCAACTACATTTTTTTTCTCCAAATGTTAAAAGCACATTTTCTATTCCACTATCCAAGCTTTTAATGAAAACACTGGATAGTTCCAGACCCAGAAGGGAAACGGAAAACTCCCTCACTACACCTTCCATTTCAACAACAATCCATTTATTACTAATCTCTGAATGTAGTTTTACAACCAATTATGCACCAACGGTGTAATATTTTAATAGTCTGATAGTCTGCTGTGAGAAAACTTTCTGAAAGCATGTAAAAGGTCTTGCTGACATCAGGATATGGTAATATTTACTGCATGTCCACTATTCACAGGAGATAACAGGGCTTAACTGCAACAAGAAGAGTTCTAGTAAAGCACTATACAACATGTCCAAAGAAGCTGTGGATGCTCTGTCCCTGGAATTATTCAAGGCCAGGCTGGATGAGGCTCAGGACAACCTGGTCTAGTGCAAGGCACCACCTGCCCATGGCAGAGGGCTTAGAACTAGATGATATTTAAGGTCCCTTCCAACCTTTCTAGTTTTTAATTTTTTAATGGTAAACGAAGGTCAGTGAAATGCTTGAACAGGTTCCCTGGGGCAGAGCATCCACCAACGGAAGTCTCCACAAACAGAACCTGCCCACAGAAAAGACAGAGGACTGTGCTGTGTTCACAAAGCCTATTAAACTGCTGTAGAAGAGAATTGTGATGTTCCAGCTTCTTTTACTCTTGAGAAATCCATGCAAGATATTGCCCACTTTGGCTTACCTATGTAACATTCTCCAGCATTTCTTATTCCCCATTTTTAAAGAAAGGTATCACATTTGCAGTTTGCAATTTTAAGGTAATCCATTCTTCCTCTCTAAGTTGCTAGATACAGCAACCAGAAAGTGAGACATCATTAGCCAACTCATTGAGTACTGCAGAATGAAATTCCATTTCTTTAAATCATTGACATTTCTCTCTTCCACAAGATCCCATAGCAATGAGGCATAAAGTCACTTGCAATGAGATCTGTGTACAACACTAGAATTAGAGGGGCAGAAAACAAAGAAAGAAGTGAAACCCAAGTAACTGGAAGAAGAGTAGAGAGGCATGAAGGGCAGATGAAGGACTGCCAGTCCTTTCACACACAAATCCAACAGCGAGCAAACAATGGCTCTAAGTCTGAGCATATTAGACTAAACAACTAAAAATTGCAGCAAAGCAGTTTCTTGCATTTTGCCCCAACTCCCTTTTATTATTACTACTTTATTTTTCCCAGGAGAGACAACAATAATTTGCATGATGACCTGAAAGAAGCATGCACTGGAGACCTCCATTTTAAAACACAATCTTGTTTAAACGTGTCATTACTTTTAAAGCACAATTGTTCAGCCATTGTCAACATTTCACCCTTCAGTTCCAAGTCTGCGATTTTGGAAAACAAAAAAAAACCCAACCAATGAACACAGCACAGACCATCCTGTCTTGTATAGTGGCCCAAACTGGGAAGCTTACGTAAAGAATCAGTAAAAGTAACCTCTGTCATTCAGAAACAGGCCTCTGTCAGATCTCCAACAATAATAGTTGCTATACTCTATGGTATTCTTGGACAAAAAAAGATGCCTGAAAAATGACTGATAATCAGGAATCCTGGCTACACCAGAACAAACAAGGTAGTGCTGCTCCTCCCTCCCAAGTATTTAATCAACACTTCATGAAGACAGTGGCAAGGGATGAGCTAAAAGAGGTGAGAAAAGCACAGCTGCTGAGTGCAGAGTAGAAAAAACAATTTGAGCTCTAAGAACACCAAATCCCAAAGGAGGAGAACTAGAAAATTGTGCATCCTTCTCAGCAGAAAAAAAGACCTAAATATTCCTCTGAACTCTTGTTTTCAGGTTAAGAATCTGAGTAGATCATCTGGACCACTGTCAGCTGGAAGATTATGGAATTTTGCTAACAACCAAAATCTCAGCTTGTGATGACAGGATGGAATGAGAGCTGCCAGTGCAGCTCAAAGCCAGAGGTTCATGGAGCTGCACTCTGGGTCAGAACAACTGAAAATTGCAACACTGGACATGCCTGATCTCTTGGAGAGCCATTCCAGAGGCACAGAAACTCACCGTTCTGGATGAGGGTCTGCGACCGCGTGAACCTCCCATGGACGGCTGTCATGTGCAGGGGGCTCTTCCCATCCTTACTCTGACAGAAATGAAACAAATCAGCACGTTCGCATGTGAAGGCTTATGAAAGCAAAGGCACAATGAGTAGAGAACAATGCTTTGGGTTTCAGAGAAAGAAACTGAGACCAGGAAAGCTGAGCCTCTCTACTCACTTCATATTTATTGGCATGGTGTTTCACCTTCACTGGCAAGCACAATCCCTAGCTTCTTTTTAATAATTCTGAGTTTAAATAGTGCACTGACTATTCACTGATCTCAAGGGACTTGCCTAAGGTGTTAAATGCTGAAAGTTAAATGCCAGTTTCCCAGATGGGAAACTGAAACACACAATTTAAACTCGTCAAAATCTTATACGAACGCAGAAGACCTCAACTCTTTTGATGCCTATACCAGTACCCTCTGCTGGATAACAGCAAGTCCCTTTCAGCTCCACCAAGATGTATCAGCTTTGCCTCAAGAATACTCAGATATCCTAAGCCAAATCAGACTTTTTAATCTCAGGCTCTAAAGAAGGTAACAAGCAATCTTCAGTTTTATTCCCTGGAAAGCGAACTTTTAAAATCAGGTTTAATTATATCCATATTACAGGGGGAAGGAAAACACTAGAAAGGAATAGTTCCTTGACTTAGCACCATTCCCTGAGATAACATTTTGACAGAGCTCCTGGGACTATATTTTAGTACTGATTCGTGCCTTCATGACAGTGGCTTAGAGTTTAGAGTTGTCATTGTATACATCAAGGCACTGAGAGCTCCTCTGCTGGGATATAATCTCACCCAAACAGTTTCATGATCAACATTCTCAGCATCACTCTAATTCCATCAAGGATTTAAAGCCATGCTGTACTTGTTATTGCAGTTTCCTCCTGAGATATGCAAAATAGGATAAAGTAAAACTGTAAAGCTGGAATTCAAGTTTTACCTGAATATTAACATCTGCCCCATTATTCACTAGTAGTTCAAGACACAGTGCTCCATGAGTGGAGGCAGCAGCGAAATGCAAGGGGGTGAATCCATTATTATTAGGCTGATTTACATTAGCACCATAGTCAATCAGCTCATTAACAACAGAATCCTGACCATTGTAACAGGCAATGTGGAGTGCAGTATTTCCATAGATGTTCATCTCATCAATCTAAAATGAGACAAGGAGACATAGTTAATATTACAGATATCAGCTTAGCATTTTACGTAATGCATCACACACTGCAAATGGAAATAGCTGGAGGCCTGAACTGTCATAGGACATAGTTCTCACCAGCACATTTCATCGACAAATTATACTCCCAGACAGCTTAACTTGGAATGCTTTACCTTTCCTATTATTAACTTTTTATCCTGCTGACAATTTCTAAAAGCCAGTGTGAAGCTTAAAGCTGATAGCAGGACTAAATAATGATGATAATGACAACAGAAGTCCTATCAAGCTGGAAAGCTTTTCTGTGTAAGCGGAAAAGCAGGATGAATAAAAAGTTCACTATCTTTAAAAAAATTACAACAGTGAGTATTGAGTTTTTGTAAAGAGAACCAAGCATAAGAGCTGTTTTCACAGTTTTATTTTGAATAGGGAGTGAAGGTATCTGAGTAAAGGGAATGTGAAATTGCAGAGACATTTACACTTCAATAAGAAACCACTTTCAGTAGCTCAGTATTATAAAGATGTAATTAAGATTATGTTACTTCTTGATGACCAACTTAGTATTCAACTGTTGTTCTGTAAAATAGAAAAAGACAGATTGTACAAAAGACTCAGAAATGGCATGAACAGCCTTCCATGAAACACAGGCATCTCAAAGAACATATCCCCAGTGGTGGAGAATGTGGAAGTTAAATGCACTTATTAGCATAGCACTGCTAATAACAGGAAACAGCGATTCCCCTTCAACTTCACAGCCAACAGCCTGTGAACATGAACTTCTGACAATTTTTTGGTAGGTCAAGGCAGCTGAAAATGCCATGGCAAAAGCAATGACTTTATTTGACAACTCTGATTAACTGTCAGATTACGCTCCTCTGGTCATCTCACCACTGCTTGGAGGAGTTGACAATAAAGAGAAGTCTGTGCCCTGAAAAAAAGTTACTTTCCAGAGTGAAAACAATCCATCACCTACAGAGGAAATACCGGTCTCTAAACTACCATTTACTAAAGTATGCAGTGTACATGTTGAGAACAACCACTCATCAAAAAATGCTGACTCAAGGAAAATGTCATTACTCTTATCTTTTTCTGCAGGAACAGGATATATCTCCTGATTTCTTCAGCAAGGTGGCCTGGAGTTTACTGTCCATATCGGACTTTCTTTAATACACAATGTTTCCTGACTCTTGAACCAATAAACCACACTAAGCATGAGATAGTCTGGAAAATGGGACCCCTTTTCTTTAGAAGCTGCTGTCTTTAGCAGCATCCATAAGAAAGAAGAAAAGACTATCTCTAAATAGGGACAAAGAAAGTGCACATTACCACATACCTCCACCCCCAGGTTAAGGAGTTGTTTCACAATGTTAATCTGCCCATTGGATGCAGCTGCGTGAAGTGGGGTGTAACCCTTCTTGTCTTTACATGTCACTTCTGCACCATGATTAATCAGTAAGGCAACAACTTCCAGGTGACCTTCAAAAGATGAAAGATAGTGATCAATGAGTATACCATCCTACAGCATCACTTCTCCCAAATTACTGCTTTCTTGCTAGCACACTGCCCTTTCACTGCTGTTTCAAAGTGCTCCCACACTTTTAAAAGAGAAGAGAAAGCATTTTCGTAAATGTTTCTAATCCTGGTTTCAGGCCTTGTCAAGAAATCCATGCATTCACCTTCCCCAGATGTGTCAAATTTCTCTTTACTGAATTGATTTTCCAGTTGCTGAAAGAACAAAACCACACCTCTTTTCTATTTATTTCTCTAAAAGCAACAGTTTGTGTATTATTCTCCCTCTTTACAGAGGATAGTGATACACTGAGCATAGGAGCATTGCAATACAAGTCTCCCAAAACAGCATCCTATTGATGCCAGCTGCAAACACAATTGCTAACACTTCTTGGGTTTTGTTAGAGATAAAAAATAACTTTAATAAATTATAAAATGAAGAGGAATAGTCTTATTGCTTCATGGTGAGGCAGACCTGTTTGTCTTAGAATTAAACATTTATTATGTCTAACACCATATAAAGTTGTGCTCCATCTGAGTTGCATAGTACTTTCATGACAGGGACAGCTCTGGTCATATGCAGGACCTAGGAAATCATATGTAAAAAGTCCATAGATAATTAGTGTCCAACGAGAATTAAATATTCAAGAAACTATGTGAGGGTTTACAGGTTAAGATGCTCTGGTTTCATCATCTAACTTCTGTCTAGATTGCACTAGAGACTCCATTGCTAATTCAGGTCTTCAACGTTATCTAAATACTTTTAAAAGTACATCAAGAATTTCTGAAAATATTTAAGTGAAAAAGAGGTGTGGAATTGCACAGTACAATGTAAGAGCCTTTCAAATCTACAGAGTGAAGCTCAAAGCTCATTAGCTCAAAAGCCACATCACAATTGTTGGCAAGAGCCTTTCCATCTGTCTGTGTATATCAAAAAACCACACAATATGCTTTTCTCAGTTTGAAATCTCCTATTATCTCATTTCCAAAAGTGCCAGGTTTAAAATCAAGATTTCTGACAGGTCACATGAAAGACTTCCTGGCTGAGGGCACACAGCTCCCCACAAACTCTAACATGAAATATATTGCTTGGGCAAAAAAGCTCTTGAACAAGCATGACCACTATCACAGGCAATCTTTTTCTAGTATTTTTAAAGTATAATGCCCTGCTGTAAGAAATTTGCCTTTAACTTGAAAGGAATGATAAGGCAAATTGATTTAATTAAACAGGATTTGGTAACACCATTGATTTTTTGAACAGACATTCAGTTGCTCTTGTCCACTCTGGAATAAAAGATGACAATTTGCTCCTAAAAGGAAGAAAGTGCCTGTTGTGCATTTCCTAAAAACATCATAACTTAGCTACTTATAAACTTCAACAAACACCAACATCTATGATCAGTTACCTGTATTTCATTGAAAGCAGTTTTTAGCAAAAACTGGAGCAAATAGAACCTGTTTTTTCCAAGCACAAATATAGTTCAGGCCTGACTTAGAGTCAGGATAAAAAGACCAAACGAAAAAGCAAGACAAAAAGCCCACAACTAACTGTCGTAAAAAGGAAATCACACCCAAGATCAGCCTAGCTGCAAACCTATAAATGGACAGTGTTTATTTAGATCAGCTGAACCCTTCCCTCCTCAGAGTAATTACAACACTTTCCATGGCCAGGTGTGTTCTTGTCCATTTTAAGACATGCTGTTCATTTGTGAATAGGAAATTAAAAAGAAGGAGCAGCAGCCCAAGTCTTACCCATGTACGCTGCCCAGTGAAGAGCTCTTCTGTCCTTTTTGTCAAATGCATTGATGTTTGCCCCCTTGGCTAAGAGCAAGTTCACCATCTAGAAGTAATAACAGCAGGTAAGCCAACTCTCCACATCACACTCTCAAAGGTTTGTAACAAATCAATCTTGCAATAAAGCTGGGATCACAAAATGCTGCATTTGAATGATAAGTTTGTGAATGACACAAATGAGGCAAAAATCTAGGGGCTTTATTTACAAAAGTTTTTTCATATAGTTAAATAATAATACTAGAAGGGTTTGTTTTTATAAGTAGGAAAAACCAGAAACACATTTTCTAGAAGACCAATTAGAAAAGCAGAGTGACTGGATCTCACACAGCTCCACACTTCTTCATTATGGAAGGAATCTACCAGTTTTCTCTTCTTTCCACTCTGCCACTCTTATTTTCACAGGTAGTCCAGCTCCAAAGAGCCAAAGAACCCCGGAGCTGCTGGAACTGGTGGTACAGCCAGCTCTCCAGGAGTGCACGCACAGCTCAGTTGCACAGTGGCTCTACACAGGTACCCTCCAGCCACCGCCATGTTTCTGCAGGCAGGGAACCCGTCACAGTTTGGGAAGCAGCCGAGTGACAGGAACCCTGGGGGACAGCGATGGGGGGCTCAGTCTAGACCTAGCCAAGGCAGGTCAAGAGCACGAAACGAGGCCCCAAAGTGGCAAAGCAGCGCTGAGTGGGGCTGTCAGCGCTCACCTCGATGTGGCCGTTGAGGGCGGCGTGGTGCAGCGCCGTGCGCCCGCCGCGGTCCGACACGTTGACGCTGCTCAGCAGGGGAATGAGGATCTCCGCACACTTCACTGCCTTGTTGGCAGCTGCCACGTGCAGCGGCGTCTGCCAGTTCTTGTCCCGGGCATTGACATCGGCCGAGTGCTTGATGAGCACCTGCACGGCTTCCTGCAACGGCAGCACAGCCTCAGCCATCACCCAGCAGCTGCAGTGAAGGCACAGCCCCACTCCTGACAGCTCAGCCATATTAACTGTGTGTGATGCTCACACACAGCACAGGGGCCAGGAGGAGGCAAAGAGAACAACATCCACCCTAACCACCTCCAAGATTTGTGGAATGGTATTATCGACCCAAAAGCCCCAGCACACATCACCTCTGCCGTCACTTAGAGCAGTGGCCTCACAGTCAAAACTTCCCAGGTGGATGTGAGGATGTCCTAAGATGCCTGTGCAGAGAGCCCATCCCGTTTGGTTGATTAACCTTCGGTACCTCATAGCTGTGCTGTCAGTGAAGAAATGAATGTACATACTCACTTGAGCCATTACTCCCATCACTGATGGGCTCAGCCTTGGCCAGCAGCGGGACAATCCTGGACCTGCCTGGCATTGGCTCTGTTGGACGTGGAGAAGCTTCCAGCAGCTTCTCACCGAACCCACCCCTACAGCCCCCCACTACCAGAACCCTGACACACAAACCCAATATACACTGCTACAGGAATCATTTACAAAACAAAAAGCATGTGAAAATAACAGCAAAGTGCTGCACGTTTTATTTATAAACAGGAAAAAGGAGAAAATAAAAAATAATGTGTACAAACAAAATTTTAGCTTTGCAGGAACATGAGAGTGCTGGTGTCCCCAGCTTAGCATTAGCATTCCTTTCCTCCCCAAGGGCTAAGCATAGGCCAAGGGTCTTCACTGCAATATCCATTCTGTCAGCCTGAGACCAAACAACATCTTTTAAGGTTAATTTTGTTGGTTAAAAATGAATATTTCCCAGTGAGAAAATGTACTGTTCTCTCTTGAGAGTCTCTCTTGCTGGAGAATTCACAATCAGTTCATTTCTGCTTCTATTCATGTATCTGCCATTAAGCAAGTTAGATTAAAAATGCAAGTTTTTCTCAAAATTATATTTCTTTACTTCTTCCCTTTTCCCCCCCACAAACAAAAAAAATACAAAGGAACTACTGGGACACAGTAGCATTCAGGCAGCCTTGTCTGATAAACACAACACACATCTGGTATGTGGGAGAGTCCTAGTCCTACATAGTACCTTATTCTTTTTCCATAAACTACAAAAATTTCTGTTAAGCCCAGCCAAAATATTATTAATGAATAACAAATGCATACAGTATGTTTAAATAACACTTTTATATCTAGAATGGCCCAGGAGAGTGCCTGCAGTCTGTATCAACACTACATACATTACTAGCAGTTTTATGTCTTTGTCCTCAACTGATCTCAGCAATTTAATTTTCTACAGCCATCTCACAAACTGTTCCCTAACAGATTTGTTCAGTGAGTGACATTGCATCTCTTACAGCACCAATAATGATGTATGACTGTTGATATCTCAATAGGATTTTGGTTTTTTAAATTACAGGCCTGCTATTTTAAGAGTCATTTAAATGTAATTCACTGGAGACCCACCCAGCTGAGATATGAAGTCAGCAGGAAAATTCATACACTCTTAGCAAAAGAAAGAAAAAGTTAAAGGAGAATTTTCAGAAGTAAATAATAAGGACTGAATAGCCTAAGCTAAAAATACTTAAAGAAAAAATATTTACACATTTTTGTTTACATCTGCAGTCTGCTGCTTTATCAGATTTGGGATCAAAAGTTAAAGTCCTTACCGAAAAGTTTTAATTCCATTGTTTTTGAGAGCATGACCTTTCCCCTTTTATTAATATAGTTTCTCCATACACATGCAGTACCCAGCTATAGTGTAAGTGTCTGCAGTCAGTGTCTCTAGCTATCCCAACTTAACACAGTGAAAACTCCTCACTTTTCCAAACTCTATAAGGCTGGAAGTTGATATATCCATTATCAGTCCTACACAGACAAACCTAAGGTCTGCTGATTAGTAAATGAACATTTAAATCCCTAAAGCCCCTGAAAAATCATTAAGGCATAAGTAAAGAAGAGTCCATTCTTTTAATCAACATATAAAAGGGTTCAAGGAGATAACTTCTGAAACCTGTGAAAGCTTCACAGTAAAAGATTGATAATAAAACTTAAAATATGTCAGTGATCATTCTAAAAGCAACTGTGCTCACAAGAACTTCCAAAACTACACCTACTGCTCAACTACTGGACCACTAATTCATCTCCTTCTATCAATGGGAACTCTGAATTCATCTATTGCTATCTACTACTATCACTATCAAAGCTGCACATTTGCTCACTTGTGTAAGAAGGTAAAAAGCAGCACTGAAAGCCTCAAAAATGCTGAATCCTGTTTCCAAATTGTTACCAAAAGTAGCAATTATAGTGTAAATAACAAAGAAAAAAGGCCAGAACAAGAAAGCTGTATGTGTTTATAAAATATATTGCAGACCATGAAGAGGGATCAAAGGCTGGTGTCTTCCCCTGCTACATCACTAACGCACTTGGGTTCTCACCGAGAGGTACCAGAACTGGCAGCACACCTCATTGTGCTTCAGCTAACAAAGAGTTAAAGATGAGACACAAAGGCACAGAAGGACATACATTTTCTGTTAGGACTGTCACTGATGATAAAAATCATGTACTCTGACACATCCAAAAAAGAAACCACGCACACTGCAATTCCCGCATCAGAAAGACTGTGGCTGTTTTTTAAGGTTTAAGTCTGATCTTTGTTTTCCAACATGGCTTTTTGTATTTTGCCTCATTACAGCATTCATAGTCTATCAGATATTCCTTTCAGAGGGTTTCAGTGGATGCCAGCAGCTGGGAAGCTCAGCGAGCAGCCAAACAATACCCGAGTTCAGAAGCGAGCCCAGGATTCCTGCCTCCAGGCTTGGCAAGCGCTGGACTGTTACGGAGGTGATTCAAGTCCATCAGTCTCTGGAAGACAGCCACCCTCTGTCTCTTTTACAACCCCTCCCC
Organism: Pardalotus punctatus; assembly: GCA_013400915.1. NCBI lineage: Eukaryota > Metazoa > Chordata > Aves > Passeriformes > Pardalotidae > Pardalotus > Pardalotus punctatus. The sequence continues at coordinate 149,474 of VZTX01020975.1, read as the reverse complement.
TCATCCCCAGCAGCCAATTCAGTCTGCAGTTGGGCTCACTGTTAACTGAGTATTAGGAGGATAAAAGTAGACAGGGAGTTCCACAATGGAAAGCCAAGAATAATGGTGCAGTTGAAAACACAGTCATGCCTGAGCTGCACTCCTGGTAGTTATTGCTGCTCCTTTTTAAGATAGCAATGGAAGAGGTACAACACGATGCCTGAAGATTTCTATTTATCAAGTAGAGGAAATATGGGCAAACCCTCCCTTATGCATGAATCAAATGCATTAACAGAAAACCTAACGGATGCCTTGAAATGTAATTAACCAAAACAAACTATGTGGTAATGCGTGTTGGATCCCATCCACATCCACTCCCTTCTGTCACACACACAGCATGTGCACATCCACAGGGATTTATTCCTCTTTTTTCACCACCTGAAGATGATGTGGGCACTGTAGACCACCGTGGATTCCACTCCAATGGGAGTACTGGTCACTACTCCATATGACTTGCTATGGTAATGTAAAGCAAGGTGGAAATCGAGCACACGAAGGCTCAAGAGCATCTATAGGTAACTTGTAAATGCTGGCCTTCAGCTGCAATGCCCTGCATGCAGGAAATGCTTTCTCTCTTTGCATCCCCATGCTACCCACTACAGCTCTCCAGGGTTTGCCTTTCCCCCAGCACATTGCTTAAATGTTAAAGTGTTAAAGCAGGGTAATCAAATCTTACTCACCTCACTTCTTGAAGCAACTGCTCGATGGAGAGGAGTCAGCCACATATTGTCCTTGGCATTAACACGAGCGCCTGCAAATAAACAGCAGAGGTTACAAGTACGCCTTGGGTGTGGCACTGAGAGCCTTGCCCAGCTGTTTCCTAGTAACCAGAGCTGAGTACATGGCACTCTCAGTGCTCCCCAGAACTCTCCGGGCACCATGTTCACCTTGCAAATGCATTTCCAGATGGCAGACAGAGAAAGTGTGATTTGGAAAGAAAGGAACCGGATAGACAGGACTGTGACTAGGAATTGCTTTGTTTACAAGACACAAAAGATGCAAGATTTATTGGAAGGAATTGCATATGTATGTATGTACACGTATGTCTACGGATATGCATTTTTTTAGATCAACTGCTACCAATTCCCAGCTTCGCAAATCCTGCTAGGATCAAGAAAACACGACCAGGAAATGCTCAGGCTGGAGACAAAACTAGGCACTTGCTACATCAGGTTCTGCAGGTGTTACCCAGCAAAAAACAGAAGAGCAGCGATGAGGAAGACCACTCATCTGCCTCCTGTGCAGTTCTGTGCTAATGGGTGCTCTGACAAGGGCAGCTGGGCAGGAGGATGGATTTGGGCTGGCTTGCCAGAAAAAAAGGAAAAAGGAAGAATATTTAATAACTACAGTGGTTCTGTGTGACTGCAGACCCAAAGATTTTAAAAAAAAAAAAAGGGGATCCTGTAAATTCGCATGCTCAAAAAGATTTGTTTGCAAGAAATATTAATGCTATTCATGATATCTCACAGAGGAAATCTAGTGATACGGACTAGAGAAACTAATTTTTAAAAGGGCTTTACCTGAAAATATTATACCTTATAGGTTTGCAGGTAGCAGTAGTAGTCTGAGAAGGGCAGTACATGCAGAAAAAAATGTAGAGAGGCACAAGTGTCATGTGCATAGCCTGGGTGAGCTTCTGAACTTCATGAACAAAGAGATTCTTAAGCTTCATTTTGCACTATAACTTAAGTGCATTCAAAAGGCTGTAATTAATAAATCCTGCTCTCTGAATCACCAGTACTTTCTGAGAGCTGATTCTCAGGAATATTAAGATGCTTGCCTGTGAATCCCAGTGGTTATTGGGAATTGTGCTAGATAATCAGAGAAGAAACAAGTTCTTTCATATTTCCACAAGTCAGGATGCAGTTTTTTGGCTGCAAGGGGAACAACGCCGCTTTCATAACTATTGCAACAATTAGAGGCAATCCTCCAAACTCACCTCAGAGCCTGGTACCTGGTGGTACAACCTACTCTCTGGAAAAACACCCTTTAGAAAAGACACAGTTTCAAAGAGTTTTCTAATTAATCTAAGCAAGGAAGCTTCTGGCTTCTTTTGTCTCTGTGAGAAGGCCATTACAGTTGACATGTTCGTATCATGCCCTTTGCCTGCACTGTGTGAGGCTCTAGAGACAAATAAAGCAACAACTTTCTCCACCATCAGGAAACCAACAGCACTTCAAGGCACCTTCCATTACCCTGATTTGGCCTGGTAGGGGTCTTGGAGATGCAAACTGCTTATGTGAATTCCTAGTGACTGACAGCAAATACCTCTTTTTGGTTTTAGAAACTTTGTATTTGCTTGGGGTTTTGCCTTATGTTCTTAACTAAGGTTTCTTTTGTTTTAGCTCTACCAATTCACTAACTCCTACAAGCAGATGGTTACAAATAAGAAAGGCTCATGTGGGGGGTAGCAAAGTGTGACAAATATATTATTCCTCAGTATTTAACAACTCCAGTGGCATGGGTGAGTACGAAGATGAGAAAAACTAGAGAAGTATCTCCATCAGTAGCTATTCATGCCCTTAACTGATCCACTACCCTTTGAGAAACTGAAATAGCTGCCAAAAAAGCAACTGAAAATAGTGAAAGGAAAACAAGACCAGTATAAATAAAATAATATACAGCATGCTATCAGCCTTTTTCTCAGCTGTTTTCCACATCCTTTTACCTCTCTGTGCCTCTTCACATAAAACAGTGACATTGCTCTTAGGTGTCTAATTCAATGCATCAGTTGATAATGTTTGTGATTTTTGTTCAGTTCAGAACAGTTCAGCTGTTGCCTGTTACACAACCTGCTGTTGTCCATTTACTGAGATGCACATATTCTGAAGAGGTGTTTCAAAACATTCCCCTCCGTACTGCCCATTTCCTTCACCAAAATTCATCTTCTAGATTCCCAGCAGTTCTTTGCAGGCAATGGTTAATGACAATGAAAAAACTTCACTAGCACTGATGCACTTGTTCGGGGACAGAAAACATCTGTCATTTTAAGGATGATCAAGCAGAGGCACAGGGAGAGCAAGGCTCATGTTTTCAAAGGGGTCCTCTACACTCCAGGAAGTTGAGGGTCCATCCTGTGACAGCCCTGAGAACAGCCTTTTGAAAGCAGAGTAGCACAGAAATCCAATTTCAAAGACAAAGTGCTCTAAACACGCTAATACATGTAAAATGAGTGCTGTACAAACCCCAGAAGCTGAAATTTTCAAGACCATCCCACAAGACATCCTGAAAGTCAACCAGAAAATCAGTGTCCCTCTCTTCACTCTGGACCAAGTACCTTCACCACATTTCAATGCACTTCCTATAATATTCCATGAATTAATCTGTGTGTCTATAAGAACAAAGGGGCTGATATACACTCAAAGTGGTGTATATTTTGTCATTTATAGTACAATCTTCCTTAAATATATGCTGTTTGAAAGGTTTCACTTAAAATCCTTTCAGGTAGCCATGGCACCCACCCATCCCATAAAACATCCACTTTAAAAACAAAGCTCTTCAGAGTAAAGCCTTTTCTCAGCCTCACCTTCTGCACTATGCTGTTGAGAGAGTTTGTACCCCTGACAGAGCCTGACAGAAAGGCTTATCTCTAGAGATTTGCTTTGTGAGGCTGAAGTAGACAACATAACATATAATGTTACAGATAAAATCAAGAGAGGAAACTTTCTGTATTCTATTTTTCTTTAATATGGCTTGTTTGTAATCTTTGCCATTTTTCACTCTCAAGTTTTCTGCCAAAAGAAGAAATAAATCTGAAACTGCCTCTGTTCTTTCAAGATCTGAAATAAACAACTCGACGCTGGTTTTCAGGAATAAAGTTAACATCTCTTTATCATAACCAAAGTACTGTTTTCCATCCAGCACATCTGCCAAATCCAGATCTCTGGATTCCACAGTCTAAATCTCCAATATTAGGGATAGTCAACGGAGAAAGAAAACTCTACTCTTTAACCTGTTAATGTCATTATTTACATGCTCCTTTCCACCTTTTCCTATAAGACACAGCAATAGGTCCAGCAAAATGTAAGGACACTTGACACAACTTCTTGGCAAGAAGCTCAGAGCCTTCTGAAATAGTAAAGCATGGTAATATTGCCAAGATGGCAAGTGCCTTAAGTGGTGAACAAGAGGTAAGGGGCAGAGCTCAAACTCAATGCCCTTGGGCACCAGCTCAAAGCACAGGATGGGGGCAGGCACCAGCACAAACGGGAATGGAGCTTGTATCTGCCCAGAGAGCCGTTCTTGCACATCCACGACTGTGCCATCGTACAGAGATTCCTTATGTGAGATGGTTACTGTGGCCCTTTTTTTTGACAGAAAGAAGGTGAACAAGTGCTCAGAGCTCCCTGCTTTCATGTAGCCTGGAAAAGCAAAACCACACAGCACACTTCCCCAGTTTGAACCATCTGATTATGGACCAGACCTTTGAGCTGGTGTAAACCTGTCTGGGTCTGACATTTCATGGGCCAGGGTGATTCACACCAGTTGAGGGATCTGGCACTCTCTCTCCTGTATCAATTCCAAACAGAATTTTCCAATTCCAAACACTCCATTTCAGTGGCTACCTAGAAAGCCATTCCTGGTCTGTCTCCAACCACCTGTGCAGAAATCTTATTCATTAGGCACTACATTTATTTATGCCGCCACCAGTTTATAGACCACAAATCTCACAATGTGTATATTTAATTTGATTTCTCTCCTGAACACTGTACAAAATGTGTTGATCCTCCTCCTAGTTTCTACTCATGCTCAGATTATTGCTTGACACCAACAGCAAGTGTTTGTGTGCTTTCTCTCTGTGAAAACACCATCTCATTTTAAGTCAGACAACAATCTTTTTCTGCTTATGTAACTAAATGTTACATTCAGATTAATATTTTATGATACACTTTTACTACTATCGTTTACTGAATGAAGAGGTGAAGCAAAAGAAGATGCTGCACTTGTCTTTGCAGCCTAGATCATGGAGAGATCACACTCACAAAGAGGTGTTTATAATGACTCATGAACCTGCTCCTCCAAGCCTCAGAAACCTCCAAACCTGCTCTTGGATACAAGTACTCTCGCCATGAGTAATGATATTCATTGCTCTTTAATATATGAAGTAAGTAGAATATACAACACAAAATTAATTTTGACTTGTGCTGAGCTAGTTGGGAATTCCCACAGAGTTTCTGCAGACTGAACTCCAGCACAGTCCCACTAACACAAAGTTCAATTTTTAAAAGCCCCCATTATAATTTTTTCATACTCACTTGGGTATATAAAAACTCCCCAAGATGTATCACCTACATTTTATGCTGTTGATCAGAGAGACCCCACTGCCCATGGAGGATATTTTGGCAGTGAGGTACTGGAACTAAGTGTCCCAGAAGAACACTAGAAAGTCTTCTTCCCTCATCAGGAGCATTCACCAGGACATTTTTGGATGCTGTTTGGGAAAAATAGGTGGAACAGTTTCACCTTTCTCTTTATGAGGATATTGCCTGTGCTGTTACTTGCAAAACTTAAAAAAATTACATTGCTCTTGCAATCTCCTCACACCACACATGTGATAAACAACACACACTGCAAGAACCCGTGCACAGATGAAGTGTATTAACTTGTACCTCCCAAGGGAGAAAATCATGTTTGCATTTAGCACACTGAAAACCCACCCAAGCATGACCTGTCAGAGGAGCACTGTTCATTTCAACCGTTTTGCTGCCAGCAGGGTTAGAGCAGAAAGACCTGATGTGTGATGTACGGCCAACTAGTTACCCTCACTGAGTAACCAGGCTACCCAAAATTCCCCCCAGAGTGAACAGAGGAAACACACAGCCACTGCAAACTGAGTTCTCGTTTCCCGCCTTCTCCAGGTCTGGCTAGACTGGCGATCCAAAGCAATATGTTTGTGAGGCCTGCGTGCACCCGTCAACAGCCCAATCTGACTTTGAAACTGGATGGTGCTTTAAGCAGGAGGCTGGATCAGGTCATCTCTAGAAATATCTTCCAGCCTGAATTATTCTGTGATTCAAGGCTGGAAATTAGAAGGTGCCTTGTAATCATAGAGTTGAGAATTCTGAAATAACTTTTAAAAAAAATATGGAATTAATTTAAAGGAGCAGTTTAAAAATTCATGAAACCAATTATTTAGCAAGGTTGCTTGCAAGGGGTCAGACATTGGTACCATAAGGTTCCTTTCAGTCCCACATTCTTAAATCCCCATAAGCTTTACTCTTACAGTTCTCCAGTTTAGAAAAACACTGCCTTTGAAATCTGCAAGCACATCCAGGAGTTTGCCATGAATTATGCTTGCTTCTTGAGAGATGACTGCTTTATGCTTTGTTCTGACAGATTTTGATCATGTTTTCTGTCACTACAACGGTGGGAAGCATTTTTTTTATTTCTTTTGTTTAGATACTTCCTACTACACAGTTTCTAATATCCAAATAAACTTCCTGACTCTTAGAAACATGCTTCTAATGTAAATAGCACTTACAGTTCATTTAAACTAATTTATAATTTTTTTTCTATCATTCCATAATCTTTCCTTAACGGGAATTCTTGGCTTGTACTCCAGGATGTGAACCCACAATTCAAATATGTACTACAGCAAGTTTCTGAATCACAAATACTGTCAGTTTGAATGCTTTATAAGTTGTTAAAAGCTAGTTACTTTGTTTATTAATTCTGCTCAGCCACAGGGTGTGTTTTATAACCGTATCACCAAATTTAAGTGTATTTTCTAAGCTTGTAACAAAAGCAACCAGCTCTGTGAAACTCAGAAACAAGTAATGCCCAAAACTCCTTCATATGTGCTTTGCTGGGTATTCCTTGTAGATTTAAAATTAGCTGATTTACCAGTTAATAGCAGTGAGGAGCTATACCTTACCTGACAAAATGAGAAGCTCAATGATGTCTGCATCCCCCAGGAATGATGCAACGTGAAGAGGGGTTCTTTTCTCGGCATCCTATAAAACCACAGATTGTCCAGTTATAAAACGTGGTCAATAAGTGCAGGCATTGGTGTTAAAGAGCAAAGGATTTGTATATATTTATTTTTCTGTGTGCATTTCTGTTTGTAATTCGAAATGCCATCTCAGCCAGCAGAAAAAAAAAAATTCAAGATCTCAACAACACAATAATCCTCTATTTTTTACCCCTTGTTTCCACCAGTCCTTTCAGAGATACTGTGTTTACTCTGATATCCTGTTTACAGGTAGATAAAATCAAATCTGAAATGGTCAAAGACAGCATCTTCGGGTCTCTTTCAGAAACATTTTCCACTCTTAACTGTCACAACAACATAATTCAGATGCTTCTGGATATCAGACTTTGCAATGCAGTTTGCATCAACAGATCAACAGTACAACACCAGAGTTTTCTGAAGGACATCTCCAGAGAATGGTTTGGAGCCACACACAAGGTCAAGATGCAAACTCCTCTCACTATACAAAGATTCTTGTACACCTCTTAGCCTGGATATCCACAGCAGCCCAAAATGGGCATGCACATCTTGATCATCTTTAAACAGAAATAAAGTATTACCAGTCTTTCTTAAAACTTAGAAGAATTGCTAATAATCATATATATAACTTCTGAAATATATCTACTTTTATTTGGTTTCTGTAATTTTCCAAATCAAGGAGTCCATTGTAAAGATTTTCTTTTTTTCATTTCAAGCGATATCAATACAGGGCTCACCAAAAAAAAATTTATTTTATTGCTTTATTCAGCTGATTCCAGAACACAGGCCTTTAAAAGAAATTGCTAAATATTACAACATGGGCAACAACAATCACAAGAACTGCTAATACTGCTCATTGTACTATTTTATCCGTGTTTCCAGTCCTAAATTTATTTCATTTTGGTTTCTTAACTACAAAAATAAGTTCTAAAAGACCTCATCAATCAAAATTATTGCAACCTACTAGCATTAAATATTTTAAGCTGGTAAGAAATTCAACACTTCCTGCAAACAATACCAACAGAGAAACCCTACCAATATTTACACTGTCCCTGGAAAAGATCTCTGAGCTTGTCATGAAAAATACCCTTTTAACATGCCCAAGCGGTCATCAACCATAAGCTGTTTTGGAATATCTTCAAAGTATGCTATAAATGCGGACAAATCTGTGCAGCAGAACCATTTGTCATGGGAATGTTGAAAATCGTTTTCCAGCACTGTGAAGCACAGAGCCACTGATCACCCAGAATAGTTTATGTTTCATTTTTATATTTGTATGGTTTTTTTAAACAAACATAATGTGTGTAATCATCAAATTCTGCTGCATTGGGTTTTGATCTCAGGTATTGGGCATGCACACAAAACACTCTGAAGACTGATTACATAAAACCCCAATTGTCACAGGTTAGAGAGGAAGATCTCTTACAGACTTTTAATTTGCCTGCCATGTGAGAAAGTGAAAGACTATGAAGCAGCTTCCACGCAGTGGTGTTCACTCAGGAACCAACATCCCGAAATACTCTCATATGCTCAGTTCCTAACACAGAATCCACCACAGGGCAGCTTCTACAGACTACATGAGTGTAGCGTATGAGACCTTCCGTAGTTTTTTATATTCCCTGTCCTAAGGCTACCCATGGCAAAAAAAATATACTGACTGATCAAACATATACACAACAATAGAACCAGTTTTGGTTTGGGGTTTTTTTTGCATTTGTTTGTATTAATGCATGAAGCTCTCTTTAGTACAACACAGTATTTGTAATGGCCATTGTACCTGTCAGTGCAACACAGCCAAGTCTGGCAAGAGCAGAGCAGTTTGAAGTTGAACGTTAATGATAAAAAAATCAAGCAATTTTCTGTATCAAGGAACCACAGCTACTCAGTGTTTTGGTAATTATAAGCCATTTTCTGTACTAAACTGTAAATCTGATGCAAATTTGATAACTGAGGGAGGAAAGGACATGAAACAGAAAATTTAATCCTTCTGTAACAGGAATAACTCTCTGTAAGCTTTTTAAACTTTCGGTTTTTAAAATCAATACAAAATCCTATCATATTGAGTGCTAATCAAGTTTTCAGAGGAAGATGGGTTTATTCACGAAATTGAATTTAAGCTTTATTTCTTCAAGAGGGAAAACCCTTAAAATTTCTCCATTTATTACAAACAGGCACAAATCAGAGTTCACCTGCACATCGATCCCTACAGGCAACATTTTCAGGAGTTTGCCAGGAAGAAGTCTACACACTCTGCCCGCAGCCAAGCATGCGGTTCAGCAACTCAGTGGAGGAACATCCTCAAGTTCCTGTTTAGACTGTGCACAGGACTGATACCAAAACAGAGGAACTGAGGCTTCTGCCCATCTGCCCCAGTCCCTGTGTCCGGCTCAGGGCCGTGTTCCCTCTCAGCCACACCTCCATCGCTCGCTGGCTCAGCACCCAGCCCATGCCCCAACAGCCACTCAGCTCCAGATGCACTTGGCCCGTGGTGCTGGTAATAGGAGCACTAAAGTAAATCAATAATGATCTAGACACTGGAGGCTACACAGAGAGAGAGAGGGAGAAAATCTGTCACAAGGAAAGATTGGCAGAACCCCAAATCTCAACACCCATTATCAAGGCAAGCAAAGTAAGTGGGGAAGAGATGATAACAGGATTACAAAAAGCATTAAGACAAATAATCAGACCTGCTTCAAGTGCAGTTCTCAGAGGAACAAAAGGTCAGCAAGAGACAGTAGATAAGCTATAAACAATGGCTAGAAAATCATGCTGAGATGAGATAAATTCTGTTTCCAGTACCTAAAGGGGTTCTACAAGAGAGCTGGAGAGGGACCTTTTACAAGGGAGTGTAGTGACAGAACAAGGAGGAATGGCTTCAAGCTGAAAGAGGGCAGGTTTACATTAGATACTGAGAATAAATTCTTTACTCAGAGTGGTGAGGCACTGGCACAGGCTGCCCAGAGAGGTTGTGGATGTCCCATCCATGGAAGTGTTCAAGACCAAGCTGGACGGAGCTTTGAGCAACCTGGTCCAGTGGAAGCTGTCCCTGCCCACAGCAGGGGGTTGGAAGGAGATGATCTTCAAGATCACTTCCAACCCAGAGCATTCTGTGATTTATGAAAACTGTACTAGTAGCCTATATTAGTTCACAGAAAAGATGCTGCTGAAGGTTAACATTATCTATACACTTTTTTAAAAAAATACAGATAAAAGAAACTAAGAATCTAACAGCCAGGCAATCAGGAACAGAAGGCCTCAGCAAGAAAAACACTCAACACATGCTTAAACTGTACAAGTGCTCACAGTGGCACTGATAAGGCCCTCACAGGCTTAAAGTTAGACTAGTCCTTAAGTGCTTTATTGGATCAGAGCCTTGGGGTACATGAAGATTAGCAGAACAGTGAGCTGAATGAATCATATCAGTACCTGTAAAATAATCAGGCACATTAAGAAAAGGGCCTACATTTTCTCCTCTGCACAGCCTACATCTCAAAAGAGCTAATGGATTTGAATTTTGACATCAACTGCAGCTGCTCAGATCAAGTGATGCTTAGGACAGAGTTATTTACTATTAAAATGTAAGTGCAACTGCTGCAGAAAATAAATGTATGTATCCTTTCTTTGTCACCAAACTGACTGAGCACCTAACAGGAATAGTTGGGGTTTACAGAAGGAGTTTAATGCACCACAGAAACTGAGTTACTGAAGCCTTTGGATTCCCACCACCTTCAAAATGTGCCTGGGTGGCAGAATAATGCACATAGGTGGCTATAACTTCCACTGATCAAGTCTAACCAAAATAGTGACAAAAAAAAGCCTCACTCTTTTTACAGCTGTTACATCTGAGTACATCTCATTTAAATAGCACAACCATTAAAAAACAAATTTTCACATAGAACTTGAATTCAGAAAAATTAAATACTGGGAACTGTTAGGAACTACTGAAGAGGCTAAAAGCATATGAGCACCTACTTCTTGGGCTCTTTACAACCATTCAGAGCCAAAAGTTGATGGTGTACCAAGAAAATCTCTGCTGCTTCAAGGATTTCCTCCTCCTCATACATTCCTTTATTAAGGCCTGTAATTCACAGAGCAAATCAAAATGCTTGCTTGTGAGCACCACGGGTGAAGGTGAAAGTGAAGCTGTGTAACTTATGCCTTGTGCTTGCTCTTTCTTCTGCATAGTAATAACCAAGCATAGAAATTCCCATCTGAAAATGCAGATACTGGCTCCAGCACCTCTCATCCCACAGTCTTCAGTTTAGCCTCAGACATAACGATTTGTCTGGACTGACTCTTAAATTGCCAAGGGCTCATGAAGCACAAGAGGCAAATACTTTGATCATCTAGAACAAGAAAAGTTATCTTCTCTCTCCCCCCTCATCTAATGTTTGCTTTCCATGAGGCTGACAGTGACTTTTATGCTAGAAAAACATGACTTTAAAAATTAATTACTAATTCCAGATTGAGACCACAGAAACTGTTACCCTAAAGAACAGAAATATTTTGATGCTTATGGGTATTCAGTGTAAGACTCAAAAGATAGACTTAAATAACTCCTCCAAATTTATAAATACAATATTGACTTTGGACAGGGGGTGTTAAGGCACGGGAGCATACATCACTCAGGATGGGAAAAGATTTAAAAAATTCAAGCATTTCAGACTGATACTGCTGCCTTTGAAGAAAATAATGCAGTTACAGCCAGACCCTGCCATGAGACTTTAATGGTCTGTCTCAAACTGGTAACATGAGTCACCAACACAGATATATATATAACATAGTAACCATTACTACACTAGCATGCTGTTGCAAAGCAACCCAGAATATTTTAGATTCTCAGTCTCTCCAGCAGAATCTTCTTCACATTTCAAAATTTTTCTTTATAAAATATGAAAAAAAATAATTCTAAGCCAAAAAATTTTTTAATTTTAATAAAAGTCATGCTAGTTACCTTGCATTGCAAATATCAGTGTAATTTCATATTCAATTTTCTTACAGAATTGAGAATTGTTCATAATTTCTGTAGAAAAAAAATTCTCAATCACTTTCCACTTAAATAAACAACATATTAGACAGCACTTCTAGAGGCTAAATATCCAGCTATTACCTGGCACCAAACTGTCAGTCTGTGTCAAAGCAGAAGCCTTCCAAAGTTCTTGACCAAATCCTCCAGAAGACTTTCCAGCACAGCAAAACTATGTCTAGAAGAGCATTTACTTCCAGGATAGCTTTAACCTCCTGCAAGGCTCCACTTTCCAAAAACGTAATCATCATGCCTTGGACGAGCAGAGGTGAGGGTCTGGTATTCCAGGATTCCTGAAACATCACCATTACAGTCTCTCCTAGTCCCAAGCCAGGCATGTCACTCTAAACTGAACAACAAGCTGGTTTCCACTTCAGCTATCCCAAACATGCAAAGCCTTTCAGACTCACAATCCTGAACATGTGCGCACTTGTACCCGCAAGCACTCCCAACACCTCCAAAAACATGCTTAGCAATAGTACAGGAATATACACAACTTCTGTGCGTCTGTGTGAAGACCTAGATGAAGCCTGAATCCTCCTGACAAAGGCAGTCCTGCAAATCTATGCCTTTCCAAGCAGGATAATGAGAAAAAAAGTATGAAACAGCACACACACATGCGTCTCCATAATGACTTCCTTCCTGCCCTGCTTATCTCATAATAAACCACCCTCTAAATACATGGTGCTGCATGTAGAGCCCTGCAATCTCTGCTGGTGCCTGTTCCTCTGCAGACTCACTCTGCAGCCAGAAACAGGGTTCTATCCAACGCAAAGCACAGGATTAGGGGATAAAAGGTAAAAACAGAGAGAATGAATGATTTGCAAACAACACATCAGTTATGGGGGAGAATACTGGAAGGGTTTTTTACTTTTTTGTTTGACTGTGGGTATTTTGAAGGGAAACTAAACTGCAAGACTGAGAGAAAAACGGAAATTTCACAGGAAGTATTTTGTTTTATAACATCACAGGTAAGAACTGGACTTTGCAAATATAATGTGCTGCATGGCTGCATGTATTATGAATCTCCAATAAGACGGGGTTACAACTGGATCCAGATTAGTCCCTGGATTCTGGGAGTCATTCTCTCCCCCTCTTCCCTAAGTAAAAACAACATCCCAAAAAATCCCCATCTACATACACATAGCATGAGCACCCTGCTACTTCTGAATGTACCAAACAGCAAGTATAGAAGACGTCTACCTGAAACTAATCTGGCAGTCTAGTCTGGATTGTCCAAGGGATATCACAAATGTCCTGGGAAAACAGACTGCTGAATGCTGCCCACAGGCAGACCACTTTTCCCATGGAAACAGCACATATTCAGTAACCAGGGGTAGGGAATCACTCTTTGCCACCTAAATATAACAGGTGCCATGCCCTCAGGGTGCACAAGTAGCATCACATCCCCCAAAAGCACGGGCAAGGACTGGAGAGGTCAAAGTGACAATTACAGTGGCAGAATGAACTAAAACCACATTTGAAATCCAGTTACAGATTTCACTTTGCTGCAAAATAGAAGTCACAATTTCAGCAGTATCCAGAATGTAGCCATTTCCATCAACAAACACATCCTTGGCTTGGGAAGTTGCTAATTATTTTACCAGACTAAAAAAGAGTAACCTTCTAAACTTCTGATTTCCTCCACTCTTTCCTGAGATTAATTTTCTCTTGGGAAGTCTACACATGCATTCCTAATTTTGTTTCTCCATGCACTTTTGCTTCTGTCTTCCAAATACTTCTCTTGCTGGAGATAAAAAAACCCAAAATTCCCAAAGCTTGCTGCAAAACCAGACTTTTATTGTGTATCCCTGCCTACCTATATTTAAACTATTACAATGTTAACACAGCCAACCAAAATGATCAACAAAGGACAAATCTCTGCCAAACAGTGTCAGAGTTTCCTCTCACGTGAGCAACCAAACACTAACACGGAAATAATTTAAAACACCCTTAAAATAGAAGCATAAGCATGTAATACAAATTGCCAGCTCACAGCACAAAGAGGGTGAAATCTTTTCATCTTTCTTTAGTGATATTTTAAGCAATTGACACTTGTCTGCAGCCTCTATTTAGAACACAATCTTGTGTTCTTTGTGTTTATCAGTCTTTGTGTTTATCAGTATTTTTCTAATTACTTCAAAGAACAGCTTTGCATTTTGCTCCTAACAAAAAGCTGTTCAGGCAAAGCATTCTCGGGTGGATTCTGAGCATTGTAAATAGTATTCGGGGCAAAACCATTCAATGACTTTTCCTATCAAGTACTATGGTACTCATCTGCAAAACACATATTCTTCATCTAATCTTGCACCTGACAGCTGAGAGCATCTCCCTAGCAACCATCACTAACACACTTGCAGCCAAAGGATAGAAAAATATTGGAGAAGCCCACAATAACCTCATATAGGAAATGCTATTTTGAAAATCCAGCCTGAAATACAGAGGAAATTTTAGGACTATGGTGTTCATCTATCTTGCTGAGGGAGTTTCGTTTGGTTGGGTTTGCTTTTTTCCTTTGGTTTATTAAGATCATCAGCAAAAACAAAGAAGAAGGAAACTCAAGGGAGATGATTCTTTAAGGAAGCACTTTTAGGAACTTTCAAGAAAACAATCAGGTATTGATAATCACAGGGAAAGCCTAACATCAGGGTCTTGGATAAGATTCCCATTTAAAACAGCAGCAAGCATTTCCTTCTACTGGACAGCAAATGAAGTGGAGCCCCAGTCAACCAGATCTGTAGGATCACCTCTCCCGTTCCTTTTGGCAGTTTTGAACCGGATGGCTGGACCCACTACATGCAAAAGCTGCTGTGCCAAGACAATACCAGACCAACTGCTGGAGTTAGTGATGATCAAACTGATGGCTTTATGTCAGAGAAAGACATGATGAAGAAAAGGAAGGTCGATTCAAAAATCCAGGAAATACCTGGAAATCATCATTCTGCTTCTGCTTTATATCCTCACCACTTTGAGAGGCCACAGATCGTAGTCAGGACTGGCAGGATTTGTTTCTAACAGTATGTATATAAGTTAAAATCAAAGAGGGGGATAAAAACACCCCAACTTCTACAAAAAAAACCCAGGTTGAAATGGAAATTTTTTTTTCACTGCCAAAGCACATAACTACTACTTGTTTACAGCTGCTTACCATTCTGGCTAGAATAAACCAATATGCAAAAGAGTAATTCCTTTGTGGGCAAATTGTGGCCAAGATTCTGCTTCCTTACTCTCACTGCTGAGAATTATAGTGAAGCTTTAGTTCAAGTAGAGTCAAATGCATAACAGCTCCTGATCTGCAAAGACTCTTCATAAAAGGAAACCCTACAGAGAGTAAAAATATGCAATTCTCAGCTGTTTTCATTCATTTTCTCAGTAAGAGAAAGAACAATGTCCCTGACTGACCTGCACATTTGGAATAATTACCATACACTTAGAAAATTAAAAGTCACCTGCTAGAGACAAATACATATCAGACTCCTAACCAGGATACCACTGAAGCCCCAAATCTCTTACTTCCCAATCGTTTCCATTCTGTTACGTGTTAATTACTGAGGACATTTTTAATACTGCCATTGCCACAGTCCATAAGCATGGTGCATAACATGCCAAGTCACATACCAAGGCGTTGACATCCTCAGTTTTGTAGATCAACATCCGTATCTCTTCTGGATCACCACTGAAAATTGCCTGGACCAGTGGTGGCTGCAAAAAGAAAACAGAAGAAGCAGCATTACATGTTTGCTTATTTTCCATTTAAACTGAGAGCATTTTACTCCTGCTAACATTTGCCAAATCTGCCCACAGACATCGTGTGACCCCAGTACCCAATCACCAGGAGGATCTCATCAGTAAGAGCTATCAGTTTGCTTGAGGATAAACTGAAATCATGAGCGTGTTTGTACCTATAATGAGCGTGTGTGTGCACAAACAGAGACCCCCATTAGAATGGCAACTTTTGTCAACAACATGCAATTAGCCCAGATGTTCTCCCTGGCATGTAAGGGGAAAACTAATTACATCAGATAGTGCTGCATGCTTGCTCTTGGCACAGATTAATGGTCATGCAATACACATTTAGAAACAGAACATTATGCAGATAATGAATTTCTGGGCAATTACTAAACGACTTGTATTTTTTTTACTGAATAAATATGCAATGAGCATAGTTAATTTTAACCACCCAAGAAGCGAAATAATTATCTCATTGTTTCAAGTCTGTTATTATGCTATTATGAATCGGAATGCAGAAATAAATAATCAGGCACACAGGAGAAACAATGTGCCAGGCTCACTCCTCTGGCCATGCTGGCGTCACCACCCGGCAGAGGGAGGGAGCTCAGCGCGCGCTCACCACTCCAGTACGGCCAGAGCTGGTGACTTCAGTCCTTCCGACGACCTTTGCAGCAAATATCTCAGTTATTAACCAAGCTGGCAGCACACTGAACTAAAAGAAGAAAAACCTTGCTGCTGGAGACTCTGGAGAAGAACGGGACAATTCACGAAGATCCCTATGCCCTGAAGCATGTGGTTGGAACAAGCCCCACTTTTCACCAGCACCCTCCTGTGTGTGCCCCCCTAGTCTCACTCCTGGTTGCCTCGTGGTCCTACTGGCAAAAAAGAGTTTATGGTGCTATGCAATCACCAAAATCTAAAATAATCCTGCAAATGGAAGCACGTATGACTACTTAAGCACATAAAACCACAGCAGTTCTTGAGACTCTACAGAATTTAACTCTCATGTAAACAGGCTATCTCAAAATTCACAAAACAGGCTGAAAGAACAAAGAAAATACCATTTCCTCTCTATCTTTTCACTGTAAAAATTCATCCTATTCAAATGTGGAAAATACGTTTCTATGTTAATGGTGTCTATTTTAAGACATATTAATCCCTTATGTCCTTGAGAAACATTCATACTGGAATTTCATTCTTGCCACTCCTCCAAAAGTGAAAAGAACTAAAGCAGCATCTTTGATCCCAACTGTCTACGTCTTACATTTTGTAGTGGATGTTTGAAAAAGAAGAAAAAAAATTGCATTTCAATTGAACCATTTAGCATGCTTCCTTCCCAGCCCATGTCAGAATGGCCAGAGAATATTCCCCACCAGAGATACAAAACCAGACCTAAATTTTAGGAGAGAAGGGAACAGACTAACAACTATGAAGAATCAGTGAATGTTTATAAAGTTATGATGCTCACACAAAAAAATTTTTATTTTGTGTGCATTTATCATAATATTTAATTAAAAAATAAATTAACAGGAAAGCAGAGAACTCCCCAATTTCAAGCTGAATGGCAACACAACCCAGTAGCCAAGACACAAATACCCCCAGCAGCTTGGATTATTCACTGAACCCATTTGCAGGTATGTCCAGCACCCAACAAAAAGTATCAGCCAGACTCTGGTGACATTTAAGCTGAGACCTTCAAGAGAGGTAAGAGAAAAAGAGAAAAAAAACCTCAAAATTCAAATCTATTAAATTTTTTAAAAAAACAAAACCCAAGTTCAAATGCTGTTACATGCAAGGTTTTTCTTCTAAAATAGGAGGGAGTAAAGTACTGTGGATCATTACATTAAAAAAAAGGAAGGTCTACAATAAGACATTTTGACCCTTCTTTCTGCCAGCAGTCTGAATCAGACACTTGGTTTTACAGGAAATGTTCGACCTTTCTAATTAGCATCAGCTACTTAACACAGAAAGCAGATTGAGAATAACATTGTGTTCTTTAGACCTGTAACATACAGAAGATCCTCATCTCCATTTTTGTCCACCAGACCATGGTGACATCTACCTGCAGTTCCTTAAATCGAACCCCAGTGTTTATCACACTCTGAACCAGGTTATAACTCCCACCGCTGACACACCTAATCTTTGCTGACAGGAGAAAGCTGCCATATACCCATTTCAAAGGCCTTATCCTTCAGACCTTTTTCCCCTATAAGATTTATTTTTTATAAATTAATTACAATAAAATCTTTGTCTGCTAATTGTAGCAGCAAAAGACAGAGATAATGGAAAATTATCAGAGCCTGCAAACAGGAAGGAACAGATAAAACCAGTAAAGGTTAATAACCATCTTGAGTCACTGCTGTGCAACCTGCTCCAGCTGGCCATTTTTCTAATTCACTATGTCATTATTTTACTTCCTTTTCACAGGTATTAGTTTTGAAATGAGAAATATATTATTGTTGAGGCAATTTTATTCCATATGAAGACCCATTTCTGTGTAAGATGTGCAGTCATGTATGATGACCTGCTCAGGAAATACACGTCAGAACTGTTGCAGCGTAGCTGCTGCAGTTGGAGGTCAGAGCTGAGAACGTGCATCCGCATCCATCAGTGCAATGGAAAAAGTATTGCTCCATTCAGCATCTGACAGTGATGGAACAGGGCTTGTGCAGTTACACACACATTGATGTTGGATGCCCAATGACCTGAACAGATTACTTTTTTGATCTTCAGTGATAACCATACTCACGCATTAATTACTTCAAATAACTTCTTTTTTTTTCCTTCATTTTAATTCCTGAAGGGTAAATAATGATCCTTCCTAATTATCAAAGGATATCATATTTTTTGAAATAATTTCTAAAACTTGTGACATCATTAATGGGTTATTTCATTAACAGAAATATTTTGCTTTAAAATTCTTCAAATTCAGAAGTTGTTAAATGCTCATAATGAAGAAAAAAAGAAAAAGCACATGCACAGATTATGTATAACTATTATTAGAATTAAGCACGAGTGCAAGGTTTTGGAATGATGAACAACTGTTTCATCAGCTCAGCTCTCTACAGCTTCCAAATTCTTAAAGAGAATTTCAGTTGGGAGTGTTCACATTTTTTTCTGAAAATGAACTCCAGCAGCTAACAAAAACCTTTCCATGTTACTTTTTCTGCAGAGCGGCTATGATAAGTATGGAATTTATCAACAAGTTTTGGTAGAGTCTTCTTTACTTTGTGCTGTAACAAGCATTTTAGTAAAAATAAAATTGTGTCTGCAGACACCTTCCAGTGCTGCAACATTTTGCTATCTTTACTGTATGCAGGGCAATCACAAGCTGGACTTCAACCCACCAGGTAAAATTAACTTGTTGAACTGAAGGCATAATGATTATTTCAGCAACAGAGCTTAAACCCACATGTAAGAAATTCCTCTGGTTCAGCTGGATTCCACAGAGCCAACAGGCCATTCCAAGAGAAAAAGTCTGACATTGGGAAATCCTCCTCCATAGATCTGACTATTACCAAGGGGTATTGGGAAGTCTCTGACCCCAGATAAGATGAAATATTTAAGTGGACTGTCTAAAGTATCATTTTAATTACTATATCTAAAGCAGGTGCCGAACCCCCTAGCAAACCACTCAGTATTTTTGTTGAGCAATGAGTAACTGTGACATATATTAAATATTTTGCCTTTATTTTAGATATCCTGACTCACTAACAAGGACTTATGTAAGCCAGATTTTTGTTTAACAGGAGGTGGAGGCATATTGGGAAAGGATCAACTCCCATGTCCATTTGATATAATACACTACCATTTGTTCCTGTGAGTAAAAAGAAGTTATATATTGATCCTTTATTAGCTCTAATTGCATTACATCAAGTTCCTGGACTAAACACTTGGATATGTCCTTGTATTCATGTAACTAGCAAGGCAATGTAGCAAGACACACAATCATTTCAAAGTGGTATTGATTCTGACAGTGTTTTGCCAAACACCTCTTTTTTCTCTGAAGGTACTCCCACTAATCAAGGTTACAAGGTTGCCTGCAATGTCACATCACATACATCTATTTCCTTCCACTGGGCAAAGCAAAAATGCTACCTCTGCCTAATTTTAGTTTAGGACTTTCTCCCTCTGAGCATACAGCACATGAGTATCTGAAATGCTGTTTGAACTCGTAAGTCTGTATTAGTGAACAGCCATTAACTGGATTTGTCTTAAATCTTAGAGTACATTTCCCTGATGCTTAGTATTTATACAGTTCCATGTACAGAAATTACTCAATATTAATAATTTTTAACAGGCCTTGTAGTCTATTTCCCTTGTATCAGGGGTTAGCCTTTTACTGTGTTTTAGGAATGAATTGCTGGGTAAACACAAAAAGAAGTTTGCTCTTAATTTGTTAATTCAAAGGGTGCATTCCTGTTGTAGGAAT
Source organism: Pardalotus punctatus (assembly GCA_013400915.1). NCBI lineage: Eukaryota > Metazoa > Chordata > Aves > Passeriformes > Pardalotidae > Pardalotus > Pardalotus punctatus. The sequence goes on along the minus strand of VZTX01020975.1, from coordinate 129,296 downwards.
TTCTATATACTGACTTCTGACAGCAAAGTACTTTCACAGAGCTGGTCTTTGGAGGAGAATGCCCTTGGATGGCTGATAAGAGGTGTTCCATAGCAATTACAGACTTTTTCTGAGCAACTCTTAAGAAATATTTGTCCACGTTACTGAAAGGCCAGTGGAGAGACTCAAAGCTGTAAATAGGGTGTACTGGTTCCCTGGAAGGACTATGACAAACCAGCAGCATTGTTAAGTGAGCAAATGTACTTAGGACATTTATACCAAGCAGATCAATAAATACCCTGTTGGCTGCAACTTTTCAAACCCAGCAGAGAAAACCTTTTCAATTCATTTAATTCTATCTTATTATGTTCTTCCATTGACTGCAGACTAGCCCAGTGATTTAAGGATTGCACATCAATCCTCTGCAGCAAGGACAGCATGCATGCCTACACATTGCTATTTATTTCAATTTGTTCCACTGTGTTTCAATGCTCAAGGACCAACAAACTTATCTGACATACAGAGGTATTCAAAAAAACGCAAGTCAACATTCCCAAAACTAAAAAAACCCTCTGCGTGACAGTGGCAGTTCCAAGCTGAGCGATCTTTGTGTTGTTTTTAGGCCGGCATTTAAAGGATACAACTGTGCTCTGATATCTTCCCTGGACCAATGGCTTCCTAACTTGCTGCCATGCTGTTCTCTAAGTTGCTTAGAGGGATGTAATGGGCATTTAATTTTTATTGCAAGAAGTCTTGGTTTTCCTGTAATGGCCCCCATTTCTATCCATGTCATTTACAACAGCTTCTCCAAAGCCTCAGGCTGCGTTCATCCTTCAGACCAGAGAAAGGATTTCGCTTTGATGGCACAGGGCACACGGGAGCAGTGAGAATTGATCACTGCTTCATTTGCTGTTATGCCTCCTGAGACAAGGTAAAAAATTATATATAACTCTAACTAGACCATATGTTTAGCTTCAATAGCAACTTCATACGTAACTTTTTTAAGAAAGAGGAGCTGGAGGGGGGTGCCTGCATTTGCCTGGACAACACAAGCCCACAGCTGAAAGCCTATGCCTCCAAAGCTTTCATTCAAATGCTGAATGACAACTTCATCAAAACACAGAAAAATGCTCAGTGACCAAATGGAAAATACGCCAGTGCACACCTGTGGCTCCCAGTACAGTCTAACCCTAAGGGGCACATACTGAATGACACCCAGGGCATCAGGAGGGAATGTCTGCAAAGACAATCAGTGTGGTACAAACAATGCTCAGTGTGCTCGGTGCTTTTTCCCCTCTCCAAAGCCAAATGCTCAGGAAGGCAGAAGGGGTTCCTAAGTAATTGTTCACAAATGTCTGAATAATTCATGCAATGCTAACCTGCTCCATAGGTAGCTCCCACTTAGGCATGCACTCAGCCTTTTCCACAGTGGCTTCCCAAACGAAGATTTAAACATTTACAAAAATACTTGGTGCAGAATTAGTCGGAGTACAGCGATTCTAACATGACCATCAGATACTGCCACTGCTGGTAACATTATGAAAACCTGAGTTTAATTGCTGCTGTACATTGCTAACTACGTGACAATCACAAACAGCTACAGAAACAGAGCAGCTCCAACCTTACTCTGGTGGACTGCCAGCAGCTTGTGCAGACTGCAAAGCCTCGGGGCAGCATGGCCTGGGGAGGACCTGCATCCCATCCCTCCAGCTGAATTCAGCTGGGTGCCTGGTGTCAAGCACTGATCAGGTTCAGAGGCTGGAATTACAGCCTACCAAAACACCCTTCTGCATCTTCTGGGTGGGAAAAATCACATCAGCTTTAGGTGAAAAAGTATGTTCCAAAACTCCAAGTTCCCTAATGATGTACAATAGCTGTAATGAAGGAAGGGAGAAGTATGATCACTGGAAAAAGGTTGAAGTAGTAGCAGTAAAGATGTCTGAAACAAGATTGTCTGATGATAAGCTGACAAACACCTTTCCACTGAGGATCTTGTTTTGAACATTGCTTACATTAGGTTTGGAAAAGAACAACCTGAACTGCTTAGAGCATGGCTCAACCCTGAAAAGGGAACAGGGCTGTCACAACACATCCCGTATCACCTGCTTTTAAATGATTTACCCTCCAATACAGCTAAGCCTTTGCAAAAACAAACTGGGTTTGGGAGTGGAAACCCAGGCTGTGCTCCCACAGGCTTCTGGCTTTCTGCTCCCACTCAGCACAGCCCTGATGGCTTTTGCTTACACCCTACCTAAAAAACTCCCTGTCTCCAGCCAGACAGAGAAGACAATAGATCTGATTCTATAATTAAACATAATCACAAATAATCATTTAGTAAGTGATGTGTAAACCAGACTATACTTCACTATACTTTCCCAAAAGCACACACGTTGTGAAGTAACAAGAACAAACCAGCTAAACCCCTGCCTCTCCACCACACCCTGCACGGTCCTCCCTGTGCTCAGCCCTTTCCCCTCTCCTACTTGTCTTCTCTGACACAGATTTAAACCTTGCTCGCTCTCTCTCTCTCTCTGCTGTCCCATTTCCATGCTGCTGGAGCAGGGCAGATGGAGTTCTTGGGTGATGCACCCTTGAACACTTTTCATCGTAAATACACACTACCAAATAACTGTATTTTGAGCAAGTCAGAAAGAAAGAAAGAAAACAACATATTGAGACAGCTGAAACTTTAACAGAACATTAATTTAGTCAAGCTTTCATGATACTTAAAAAGGAAAACAGTCAGGATCGCCCTGCTTGTGCAATGCTGGACTCAGCCCGGTATTTCTGTTCGCACAATTTGTGATATGCCATTCGAGACAGTGCAAAACAAGCCTCTGGCAGGTCTATTTCTGGCTGTTGGCTTGGCTCCGGATTTTGGCTGCCTCCCATTTTTCATTAGGAAGCCTATCAACTGCCCCAAGAATTGCTTATATTTCCAGGTGAAGTGAAGGTTACATCCTGCTATTCCTGGAATCCTGAAATTCCTCTACATACTGAAAGTGCTGCAAGTTCCCTATGTTTCATTGAACTTATCAGTTAAAGGCATCAAAATAACTCTTGGCCATCAAATTTAGATCATTTCTAAAAAGGAAAAGAGCTAAGACTGTTTAATTCAGCTTGTCCAGTGGCCTCTCCTTCATTGTCATTACTGGAGGCAGTCCACCCATCTTGATTTAAGTGCTAGGGTTTGGTTTTAAGTTTTGGCATTTGGGATTGGGGAATGGTGGGGTTTTTTTTAATGCCTCCAGATCAGATCAGAAAATTAGTTAATAAATACTGTCCTGAAGTTACATTAATCAAGTGGAGACAAAGACTCAGCATGATGCAGACAAGTTAAAATAAGAAAACTTTTTTAAAGGAGACAAAAATAAACATAGTAGCATAACATTCATTATATTCACCAGCATTTGTTACCCATTTTAATAGAAAAAAGTCTGTCACAGACAGTATAATAAGATTTGTTGGAATACCTACAAAGATTGAGGATAATCAATCTAATGGTACCCTGAATTTTTCTTGCCCTCCTGAATTTGTACGTTCAAAGTTTCTTGGGATTTTGTCTTGATACAAACTGCGTGTTGTGTAATATGTCACAACAGACATATCAGTGACACCATTAAATAACAGTCATGGGATTGTAATGGCAGTACCGAAAAAAAGATCCAATTCCTTTTATACATTCTCAGCAGCGGGTGCTGCACTACTTATCCATTTGAGTACTTCTTGTCATATCTATATTTTGTTTCCCGGAGCTTTTGTCTTTTTTTTTTCCCTCCCCCATAATCCATCAATCATTTAGTCAGAAGCAGGGAAGAAGTCCTGGCACCAAGGCAGTGTTTCTGAACAAGAGCATAGCAGAGAGCAAAATCTCTGGGGGCAAAAATTCCAGCTGGTGTAAATCAGCTGAAGTGAACTCCCAAGTGAGAGGCCCTGTGCCACGTTACAGCACCTGCTTTCCCAAGGGCCCTGCACATTGTCCCTACCAGAAGCACAGCTGAGAGGTGGCCAAGGCAGTGTGAGGTTATGAACCTCAAGAGAAATTAAACCGCCAGCAGCAGAACAGAGCAACAGCAACCCCAGTGACACATCTGCTCCGCACTAGACGTTTCAGAATAAAGCAGTTAGGGGAGAAACTCGCTTGAAAAACATCAGCCCTGCCAAAAGCTTCATTTCCTGCTCAGTTGTCTTCAAACAAATTTCAAACTATTTTTTTCTTTTTTAACCAATTGCTTAGGTGTTAAATTGCACAAGAGAGAGGGAAAAAAACACAATTAAAACCAAATCAGTGTGCAGGGGGGAACGCTCTGAGGGCTGAAGGGGTGCATGCAGCTGGTCAACTTAACCTGACACATCTCCGTTCAGTGGCCCCACATCCTCTGGAGACCACTGATATCCTGCCCTCACCCAACTCTACCAGCAGCAACGGCAACCAAGTAGAAAAAGAAAAAAAGAAACGGAAATGCTGCAAGTTTATCTTCCTTCAGTTTATCACTTATGATTTCCTGACTTACCCCTCTTCCTCTCTTCCTTGCCAAGCCAAGCGTGTGCAAGGGCTGCTACACACACTGCAGCTGGCTTAGAAAAGCTTTTCATAGTTCTCCTTCAGCGCAGCAGCACAGCAAGACCTGCCTTTCATCTGGCAGCCTGGACACTCAGCAGGACAGAGTAATAGTCCACTCTATCTGTAATTAAGTGCTCTATCTGATATGCAGCATGCATTGATACTCATCACAGATGCTAATAAAAACCCTTTCATTTTTAGAAAATTAGTCCTGATTTAGAGAACTATAACATGGCATCTGATCCTGTAACATCTTACTTGGTAAGATCAGGACTTCCGCTGGCGAACGGGGTCTGTTTTATATTACGGTACACACAAAGAAGGCAGCTATGAAACAGAGAGTGCCGATACTTTGGAACTACAAGAGACTACACAAGGACATTGGAGGGCAAGACCAGAATTTATAACCACCTTGACAAATTATGCAAACAACTAGGCTGGAGGAAGACTAGGACACAGCTCACTATGGAGAAGAACATAGCATGTCCGTTAGTGAGAAATCCAGGGTTGTTACACAGCAGTTCTGCGAAAGAAAGAATTTGGGACTGCAGTTTACTAACTGAATGTAACTGAACAACCTTCTGAAAGAAGAAGAGTCTTAAAATAGGATTATGACTTGCAAAACACACAGTAGTCCTTCCAGACTGCTCAGTACTGCTTAGGCTGTGTCTTGAGTAAGACATTTAGTTTCAGGCACTGCTTGACTTGAAGAGCAAAACAGGGCTCTAAAACATGATTTACAGGGAAAATCTAAACAGATTGGAGCTGGTCAGCATACACAGAAGACAATTTAAAGGAAACATGAGAACTATATGCAGTACATAAAAGATTGTTACTAAAAGAAATCATCTGTTTTCCACATCCAAGATATCCAGAGCTTGATGCAAGGAGAATGCATTTCTGCTCCATTAAGGGCAACACAAACCAGGACACTGGTTACCAATTTGGCTGAGTTAAAAACTGCGAACTGCAGAAGACTGTATTTCAAAAATAGATCTAGTCCAACAATCACTGAAAGTCAAAGGTATTCTTTTCTGCAGGCTTCAGTAGGTAAAGGATTCAACATATGAAAGCAAAGGAGGCCAAACAAAATTCACACCACACTTACATAAAGGTTAATGTAAAAGGGATAAGCTAGAGCAGAAATCAATAAAAATACATCTATTTCCAAAAGTTCAAGGGGAGTCTAGTGCCTTTGGGTAGAAGCACACTAACACGTGGCAGGACTCCAGCAGAATTTCAGATCCCATCTTGTTCACTCATCAGAAGGTAATTACAGCTATGGGTTTTTTTCACATGAGTTCACGCACAGAGTTTCTGTTAAGGACAGATACATTTTACAGTCACAATCTCACATGTTCCTGAAACTCATCTTCCTCTTAGCAGTGACCTACAAAACTTCCAAGATCCTGCTGTCATGGGTATCTAAACCAAGCCTCAGACAACAGCAAACCTCCAGCGTCATGAAAACAATGTAAGGGAGGCACAAGACATTTTAAGGATAGAACAAAACCTGAAACATCTGATTTGCTTGGTCTTACCTTTATATTACAGGTGGACCTTGCTCAGGTTCCCCTTGTGTTGCACATCACACACAGCCTCACCACTGCCTGTCTCCTACGCGCTACAACGCAGCTCGTTCCTCTGGTCAGCAACTGCCACCCTTACAGCCACCCGCCTGCCAGCTCCAGAAAACCTCAGAAAATCTCCCAACTCACCTCCTCTTACACAGTCAGTGTCAAATATACTTTAAAAGACCTTAAAGACTAACAGACTAACGTTGATGTTTCCTGATTTCTCTTAGAGGTCACAGAGAGCTCTTGAAGAGCACCACAGTCAGTTATTACTGTTTTCATCAAATACCAAAATCCTTTGCAGATTTTAGTCACCGATATTTGCTTTCTGCATAGCTGGTATAAAATTCAGATTAAAAATGTTTAACAACTGAGGCTGATGACAGGATTATTTGCATTAATAGTAGAGTAACTATGTGTGAACATGAAGATCAGTTCATAACGCCGCTTCATCTCTTTCTTTACATTAGGCATGTTACAGTTGGCATGGAGCTCTGCTCAACAACCAAAGCAGATGTTTTACCTCTATTTTGAATCTGGAACAGATTAGTAAAGTTAGCTTGATTCAACATATCCTGATAATATCCTTAGTCTCAACCTCAACCAAATTACTGAAGCGGACAGGGAAAGAAAAAAGAAAAACAAAAAAAAATCAAGCTTTGCTGATGAGTGCACTGTCAGACAGCCAGGCCAAAGAAATTAAAGGGAAATTAAAAAAGGTTTCAAAATTGTCTTCACTTCAGAAAACAATTCAGTATCTTCAAAGCATGATGCATCTGACTGTGACAAATCCAGCAATGTCAAAATTACTTTGTACAGACACAAATTAAAAAGAAAGATGAGCTGGAGAGTTATAATGAGCTATTAAACTTTCTTCCAACAAGTTACCGTTGCAAGTTATGAATAGCTTTGTCTGGAAACCCTCTGAAAAGCCTGCAAGATGTCTCTGAGACTGCTGTCACTGTTCTGAGACTCAGTGTGAGCCTTCCCTTCATCACACAATCCCATGCATCAGGTACATCTCCATATCTGAGAAAAGCTAACCTTGCATGTGAAGCGCCAGCCAGAAGGGTAAACGTCTCATGCGCTGAGGAAGCAGGATACAAATCTTCCTCACTCCATTTCCTCTCAAGTAGCTTCCAGCCATAGTAACAATCTCTTGCTGAAGCCCTTTCACATTGAGAAGGAAGGCAAGACCAGGGCTCAGCATCCCAGCTCCCAGCACTGATTTTGTACCCACAGCAGTCTCTCCATGCTTACTTCCAGTTCCTGTCATACAAATCAGGTGGTGAGGTTGGCAGTCAGACACAGCCCAGCTATGTTAGAAACCCTCTCCCTCTCCATGTCACATCTAGACACACTGATCTCCTCTGCTCTGGGATAACCACTGCCCAAATGGGGCTTCCTTTTCCAGGGAAAAAGGTTCAGCCTGTGGGGTGCTCAGCCACAGAGTGAGGGTCTTGGCAAAGTCAAGGCAAGCTCCCTCAATCCTGAGCAGTCTCATTAGAGCCTCTTTGCAACAGAGGGCAGAGGATCATCCAGCACACAAAAGGGAACACAAGAGAGTGAAAGAGGGCAGTCCACTTCAGATGGCCCACTGCAAAACAAAGTGCTCATTAACTCCAGAGAAGGGGAAAAAAGGTCGTTTTTACAAATACCTTTTGAAGTCCAAACCATAGTTGCCATCTGTAATCCAAACCCCATTTTTAATTTTGCTAGAGAGGCTATAGCTTATTAAGGCTGAAACTTAATTAGACTTGTATAGCTTAACACTTCAGCCTCTCATTTATTTTTTGTGAACTATTCCACTTCAATAGTGAAAAGCTTACTACTCTGTGGCGTTGTCATGCACCATGAGTCTGATACCAAAATAAATGCTGGCAAAAAAGAACACCTTAAAGCTTGCTAAAAAATAATTAGTTGGATCTTTCTTTAGACAGTTGTTTTTATATTAAAAACAACAAATCTCTATCTTGAGTCCCTAAACACAGCCACTCAGTTCTTTCATGAATATTCATGTATTAGTCTTGTCAAATTTAGCCCAGTAAATATGCGACCTTACTACAAAACACCCCTTCATCAGCTTACACACGTAACTGATGCTTGTCAGGGCAGTGACAATGTTCTTAACACTCACTTTTGTCTGTGCTGTTAAGCAGTGCATTATTCTCCACCTCTCCAATGACAACAGCAGAAAGAGTTGGTGACAGCTTGATCAACTCCCTAATGAGATCCGGAAAGCTGAATTACAGTAACCTAGCTAAATGATAAAGCCAAAACAAACCAGAGGATTTCCCAATCCAGTCTGACTTTACCACTCTTTTATGATTACTTGGCCACCCACTTTGGTCACACCACTGTGGATGCCTGTGGTATTTGAACACTTCCTTTGGACAGGGATCTCTTCAAGTCATTTTGCCCATCAGAGAGGAGGACGTTTGAGGAGGAGCTCAGAGAACATGTCTACACTGCCACTAGATACCCCAGATGGCTTCTTTGAAAGGGGGATGTCTTTCTGGGATCATGCCACTGGATATGAACCCTGTACATGATCTCAAGGAGAAGCAGGTGTAGACCTTACCATTTTCCTTCTGAATCCCATGTGCATTACCAAACAGAGCCTGCAGAACTAAATCAGTAACCGTCTCCACTCACTTTCACAGATTTTGACAAGTGACTCAAGCAATGCATCAGAAGCTAGTGAGATCTGAGAGCATCTAAGCTAAGCCCAGGCTTAGCCCTTCACATACTCAATCCTTTTGCAAGGAACTGGTTTGGTAAACCACTGTCCTATTTTTCTGTATGGTTTAACCATTCTCAGGCTACCCTGCCCCTCTGATCTGCTAACGAAAGCAAAATGCTGTGTGTCTCACAGCCTCCTCCTCTTCATCCTTGAGAAGCTCTCGCCTGTTTTTTATGGCAACGATTGTAATTCAAGATGTGCAGGTCTCCTCTGATGTCTTGTAGCTCACCCCAACAATTCAGAAGAAAATACAGAAAAGCACAGTCTTGCTGCATCACAGACCTTGGATTTTACATAAACAAAATGCATTTAAGGGCCACCTAACACTGTTCACATCTAAGCTGATGGCAGAAACTTTCAAACTAAGCTAAGAGACTGATAGCAATGCCTGGTGCTTTAAAAAACCCCAAACATACGAAGCTGCATGATCTTTCCAAGGGGTGGAAAAGTTTTCAGAGGGGTGGGGTTAATCTTAATTCACCATGATTACAAGGAGATAAAATAAAGAACAAGAGAACTAGAAAAGGAAATTAAAAAAGGAAGTAGGCTGTTCCTGAAAGCCTGCTGTGCTGCTTTCAGTGAGAGTTTTACATGGGGAAGTCCAGGACTCTTCTGCTTGCAGCACTTTATGTGGAGTCCAGAATCCCTCCTCCTCTGGGGTAGGACGACAGTTCCTGTACGTTATCTGCAGCGTCTCAGAGACCAACTGAAACTACACCATAAATGGGCCCTGCCCAAAGGGAATTCAGTCCCAATGCACTGAGCTAAAACGATGGTTGGCAGAGAGCTTTAAGCCATGGGGGAAATGGTCATGTTGACAAAAAGGTGGATACACCTTTCTCCATCCCAGGCATATGCCCGTACAGATTATTTCAGGTTCTTTAAACAGAGGCAGGATCTTAAAGAAGTAACCAGAGAGAGGGGAGGGAAAAGCAGCAAGTTCTTCCTAGTAAGGATAAGCCACCTATGGCACCTGCCCTCCTGCTTTGAATCAGCCAGCTCTGCGGTCTGGACTTAGATCTGACTGGACTAAAACTCAGACTGCACTGGTCCTGCCCCTCCAGGCTTCAACAAGAAGTTACCTACACACTTTGAGTAAGGTAACCTGGATTTTCAGCAGTCTCAGTTATAACCTAATTCCAACTTCTAACTTGTAAGCTGGATATCTTGTAAAATTCAGATGAAATCCATAGAGGCATAAGCAGCAGACAAAACACAGGAAATTTCTCATCCCTATTCATGCCATAGCAGTATGTAGATCAGGGGTGCAGACTGCATGTGTCTGATGTATTCTAATTCTAGTTCCTGAACTAAAATTCTCATCCCTGAAACTGTTTGGGTCCCAAAAGCATTTTAAGTAATTTTATTTCTGTCTCTATAGGAAGACAAAAAAAAATTCTCAACTCCAAGTCATATTAAATATTTGAAGAGAATTCTGCAAACCAAGAACAAGACATTTCTAATCTAGGTCATCTTGTAAAGACATTAGTGTCACCATGCTAAATTTCTACTCTCCTGAGACAGAGCTGCCACTACTTAACTCACTGCACTGACACAGATTCTGAGAAAAGCCCCAGGAAATATTTTAGGCTGATTTCTGCGAAGAAAAACACAAATTACATTTTTAAATGGCTGCACCCAGCCCCACCAGCCAGCTCAGTTTCAGATAACAGAACCACACAACATAGCTTGCTCTTGTAGGAACTAACAACTGATAACATGCCAGGCTTTTTGCAGTTTTTTTGGGGGGAGTGCTATCTGACTCCAGCTTTCATTCAGCTTTCTGTATTAAGAGAGCATAAGTTGGCTGTAGTGCACTCTGAGTTTGCTAAGCAGTGTTTAACAGAGATAAGGGACAAAGTAAATCACAGGGGTGCGCCACTCACCAGCCTCCAGCCACACTCAACTCAGGCTGGATATATGCAGTTACCTTCAATCCCAAGCCAACATATCCTTTGCTGTACAAATCCTATGTTTTTCCATCTCCACAAACTGCTATGCCTTTCTAATTGACCAAGTTTCTCCTTCTCTCCTGGCAACTAATACAGAATATAGAATCATAGAATGGTTTGGATTGGAAGGGACCTTAAAGACCATCTTGTTCCAACCTCCCTGCCATGGGCAGGGACACCTTTCACTAGACCAGGTTGCTCAGGGCTCCATCCAACCTGGCCCTGAACACTGCCTGGGATGGAGTATCCACAATTTCTCTGGGCAGCCTGTGCCACTGCCTCACCACCCTCCAGCATTATTTTGCTGGATCTCAAACAGATCCTTCCTGCTAAGCTTCCTGAAGGCTAGGATAGCACAGGAGGGGAAGAGGCCCGGGAAGCTGTGATTTTGTGGGAAAGAATCAATGTTGCTAAAGTCAGTTACAGACACTGAAAAGTAAAGAGGAATAAATACTGTGTTCTCTCTCATTTGCCACAAGCACGAGCACTTGTCACTATCCAAACACACAAGCTTTCTGACACATCTCCTTTGCAGCTTCCCTCCTGGCTACAATCCGAGAGACACAGACCCCACGTTTCCACAGCAATGTCACTTGAAAAGGATTCATCCTTTGCATATGACACAGCAGCATTAACTGGAAAAATAAAGGACAGACTACTTGCTCACTGCAACAAGTAAGGGGTTTTTAATTACAAAGAATTATATTTGTTTTTAAAAAGAACAAAAGTAGAAAGCCAGGTTTAGGGCTACTGAAAACCAAGTCCTGAAGTGCAGAGTGTAAGGAAAGCTCACCATGTGTACAGACTGAACCCACCCCTGTCCTGCTTACTGAGTGTGTACCCATTAGTTATTATTTGTGCCAGCAGCACCAATGCACTGTGACTCAGGGCTGACAGTGAGATGCTCTCTTGCTGTTATCATGAAACATGACTCAGTTTTCATGCCTTCATGAAGAGCTGTCACATACCTCAGCTTAAAAAAATAAAAAAATTCATGGACTGTCATAAAGGTGAAGCAGTCTTCCTAGCATAGTAGCAATTCCCAGTGCTGTGTCCACAAGCCTCAACTGGAAATTCAGAAACAACCTAATGAAAAGGAGACTAAGAAATTTATATATTAAAGATCACATAGCTTTAAAACATAAGCAAACTCTTAAGAGCTATCAAGGATGGATTTACAAAAACAATGGAATCGAGCACTCAGAATGATCAATTCAAACCACTCCACAGTAATTTTAAAGCTGTGCTAAAAAGTCAAGAATTACACCCTGAATTACAGCCTTCAAGTAATGCCTGAAGCTTGCCCTATGATGGTGATGCCTCTGCTCACCTCTGCTCAGAGTTTATTTTAGAGTCTAATTTGCGCTATTTTCTAAAGAAATTTAAGAAAATTTGGTAACAAACTTTATTCTCATAGTCAGAAAGCCAGTTCTCACATTCATTTCTCCTAGTAATTTCTCACAAATACTGCTGCTCAAACACCCTCACATGCTTAAAATGTAATTAAGATGTTCTGGAGAAATGAATAAATACCAAGTCCGTCTGCATGATGAGGGGAAAAAAACAACCCACTGAACAAGCTGGATGTTCCTGAAGCCTCAAAGGGGCTAATTTTGCTGGTTTACGGCATATTGGAACTGTATTACCTAAAGTTGATTAAAGCTGGCAGCAAATTAAATGCTGCATTTACAAACTTCCACTACGGTGACACTGTCAACTACAATGAAATCCATAAATCAGAAGAAATGAGCAGATTTATGCTTCTGCTATTTTGTTCTGCCAAAGCCACTGCAGGTGTCTCAGACCATGTTTTCTATGCAGTATGTGCTACAGCCGTTGAGCAGAGGAGTCTGGAAGCACTTTCCCCCAAGCTGTCCATCCCCAGGGCTAGGCTCATCAAGGCACAGACACATACTGCTCTTACTTATTTCCACTGTTCATTTTGAAAAGTGACAAAAGTCATACTGGTGCTGGTGAATATGTCTGGTTAATGTGGGTGCCGCTGCCTTCAAGCTAAATAAAGCACTCACTGCCCTTTGTGGGCAAGCTAGGCAGGCAACAGAAGACTGTCAGGACTGCAGATGGCAAAAAAATACATCTACAAAGTATGTAAAATTTGCAGGTGCTCTAAACACATCTTCTAGCACCAAAAATGACCCATGACTTGTTTTTCCAGGCACATACCTACCAGCCTGAGCTACTGAGTAGGTCTGAATAGCCGCTGCATACTGCTGATCTCCCTTGTAATAGTTCAGCATCTCCGCAGAAGCCACCTGAACTGCCACATCTCCTTTACCAAACTGGGGCTCAGAGCCACCACGCTTTGCAGCTGGAGATAGAAACCTTTTTTTCATCCCTCAAAGCCCTTCATTAGGGTGGATCCCAACTTCACAGACCAAGAAACAAGCACAGGGAAGCATGTATAAAATTGTTATAGGATTCATTCACCTTTCAGGTATTTTCAGGTTTTATGCTTTCAACATTTGCAAAGCACTGAAGATATTTCTCCAATATTTTTTGTTGAGTGACAGCATTATTAAATTTCCTAATTGGCATTTGTAGAAGAATTGGTGATAAGATCTGTAAATGAACTCCGAGCACCTTAACAAATGGAATTACAAGCAAGCAAGGAAAAAAAATGTTTGTGCTCTCCTCATCATCCTGTTCCACCCACAAAAAGCATTTACATTAATAGAGAACCTGGCATTCATAAACCTCTATGGCATCACAGCAGTGGGGTCACATCTGCATTCCCACCATTCATTCAAAAAGCAAGAATTTAAAAATCCTTGTTTGCGCTTGCTCTCTGTAATGACTTGTTCATTCTCACTCCCAGTTGTCTTCTTTCTCATATGGAAGCAAGGGTTAAATCTGTGAACATCAGTCCTGGTCCCTCTCCAAGGTAGGTGCCACAAAATCAAGTCAAGGATGCATGAAAAATGCCACCTAACTCTGAAACTGGTTGCAAAACCAAAGATACAAATGTACATACTTAAAACACTTCTCCTTAGAGGCTGGCCCTCAGGGCACCAACTGGACACAAAGATTTACAAAAGGGAAAATGCATCAAGTGACTGAAAACGATATTCATATCATTGAAGCAGAATTCACTATAGGGGAGTTTCACAGCTCAGGCACTGTAGACAGGATAGTAAGGGAGATGAGGGACAAAGAACACCAAGATGTTCAGGCACCTCATCCGACATGGACCAAGAGCATCCTGGTTACATCAAAGGAACCTGAGGGAGTCAAGAGCCCAGCTGTGTTAATCACAGCTAATCAAAAGCCAGGAGAGAAGACCCAGGCACTGAGGAAACACAGATTAATTCCTTTAGGGAATATTTATGCACACATGGTTCCTACTGCCAGGAAAACACTTTATTTCTGTTACCCTCACCTGGACTCCTTGGGCACCATTGCTTGTTCCCACACTGGTCAGCGTTTTGAAAACCCTGAGTTGGCCCAGTCACCTGTCTTCCCTTCCTCCCTGAGCAGCCAGCATTAGTCATGAAATAGCCCCAATAAAGAAACCGGATCAGTGAATGTTCCTTTTCTAGCACTGCTGTGTTGTAACACACTAAAAATCCCACCAACGCCCTCAGTCACAGAGATGACACAATAACTAATGTAGTGCTGGGGGAAAATTCTCCTCCCTGCCCCTTCTCCCCATGGGACTGGTTCAGCAATGACAGCAGAGTGGCACAGTGGTCTGCCGCCCTAACACCCACACTTTGTGGGGTCCATCACTCAGGTACCAAGCACCACAGCTATCCCACAGTCAGTATCCCTAGAGAACAATACACACCCTATATCTAGCCAGACAGCAGTGCATCAGAGAAACAACCAACGCCAAGGAAGGAAGGATGGAAGGATGGAAGGAAGGAAGGAAGGAAGGCAGGAAGGCAGGCAGGAAGGAAGAGGCAATTTTATCATGCTATAGATAGAGAAGAAGAAAAGCACCCTGTGCAAAGTACAAACCAGAAGAAATACATGCTGATTTTAATAACCAAGACCTTTTAACCATAAGTTGTTTCTTGCAACTGCATCTCACAGAGCCATGGATCCAGCAGTATTTCCAGGCTCAGAGTGTAGTTCTGGAAGCACTACACTGCACACAGTTTGGCCACCAGGACATGTCCAACATGAGACTCTGGCTGTAAGCATCATTGCACTGCCACTGCTGATCTCTGAAAGCCATCCCAAGCAGCAGGTGACTCTCTGCAGCCTCCCTCTGACATGGAATTCACTGATAAAGGTCCTCTGCAGGAAGAGAAGGGTTAACTGATCTATTTAAAGAACTATAATTAGTCCAACAGGATAGTCAATTCTGTCTTCCTGATTCAGGGACAGTGAGTGCCAGAAGTCTGAGCACACAAGCAGAGAGGGCAGATACACACAGCTTTCAAAAGCCAGTCTGCTCTGACACCTAAATTTATATGAGTGACACAGGCTGATCTGTCTTTAGTAATTTTGTTTATGAAGTATAATCCCTTACTGGTTTTTGTTTGCTTTGTTTTTTAAATCTGTCTAGGAAAACCAAATTATGCCATACTCAACTCTCCTACATCAGTGCTGCTTGAATTTTAAATGCAGATGATTCTTTTTTTCCCCTTTTTCAAAGGCCAAGGAAGTCTAGTATTACACAATTACAATAAGTGGATTCTAAATAAGACCTTCAAATATTAGCAGTTACTGTAGTTGATACATACAGCTTGCTTTGTAAATCTAGTTGAATAAAACATTAAAATGCAATACCTGATGAGTTTTACAATGCTTTTTTCCCCCCATGTAAACTTAATTTCATTTATCAGTTCAGCCTCAAGTCAGGAGTTCAGTATTTAGTTCCTATATTTAATTACGTTTTCTTTTCATTATGGCCTTTTCCAGATAAATGTTTAATCAGGGTGTTCACTGTAATATAAAAATTACTAGAGTGAAAAGAATGAAGTAGTAATGTTCTCATCCTTATATGCAACATCCTATTTAAATTCTAGAAGGTTGATTAAAAAACGGCAATGATGTCATTGAATGAAGAACTCAATAATAAGCCCTCAAGGAGAAAATCAGCTAAATAGTGGTAAAAATTAACAACCAGAAGATGAAACCATCCTACCTTTTAGAGAGTATCAAGGAGCCATTCATGCTTTAATAAGATGTAATAGAAGCAAAATAATAAATTTAAATTCAATGCATCGCAATTTCACCCATATGATAGCAGTGACTATCTAAATGTGCCAGGTTTGGAGGTGGAATTACCGCTCCACTTAACAGCAGTATCAAAACCATTACCTGGCCCCATCACCTGTGCACCAGCTCAGAGACTAGAAGTCTAGTCTTTGTTATTCCAGTACAAAAATTACAATTCTTCATGACCCCAAACTCTTCTGTTCCAAAAGGTTGCAAGGAAGGATTAAAACTTGTTTTTGACAATGCATGTGTGCAAGCTGAGTAATAATAACCATTGCTTTTGCTGTCCTTTGTTACCTGCCTTTCGCTTTGCCTTTGACCACAGTGAATCACTTTGTTTTCCACAATTATTCAAAGTAAAACTTGCTATGGACCAAACATCTTGGTTACTAGAAGAGGCAAATTTACTCTAAAACCTGCCAAATAGAAATTATATATTTCTTATGTATTTCCAGGTAGTACTTCCTGGCTATGATTGTGTAACATATATATTCTCTCCTCTAGTTTTGTCTCATTTGCAGCTCTGGTTTTTGCACCTCTTTTTCTTTGCCGTAGTTACTGGTGAGGCCATTTCTTCTTGCAGAAATTACTCATTTTTAATGGGCACCATCAGTCTTCTGTTCTCACTTGGGGCAAAATCCACCAGAAAAATGTTTAAGGCAAGCCACCAACCTGTAGCTGAAATGGAGCAATTCCTTTCACTACAATCAAACGTGCCAGAACTTGTCCATCAGAGCCCTTACATTGGACAAAAAAAAAAATAAAATTCCTCTCTTGCAAGGGTTCAACACAGTTAAAATGAGTGTTGAGAAAAACTGAAGAAATGCCCTGTGCTGGATTGTTGTTAATGCTTTCAAAATCAACACCGAGGCTCACTGACTCAACTTGGCATTCAGAAATGCTTTGAAAAAGGGGAAACACTTTGGCCAGGAACCTAAGATATTTTCAAGGACTAAGATCCAACAGAAAACAGATTTAAGAGCTCTGCTTACAGTGAGCAGACCAATCTAAAGCTTCCTTTTCCTAGGTCTTGTAGAGACATGTTGTTCATCAAATCCTGTCTACAGAGGAAGTTTTTAAACTGAGCAGGAGGTAGCTGCTTTGCTTGAAGCATGAGTTATTGCTCAATATATGAGATTTTTTTTTCTGTTTACTGTCAAATAGTTTTTGGACATTTAAACTTGATGCAGCCATATAAATCCTCTGAAAATATATAACATTAACTGCAGTTTTAGACAAGGCTTCTCTAGGAAACATTGCAAGTTTTTGTTATCCATCAACACCCTCCATTTAGTAACCTAAAGAAAGGATAGCTACAATTCTTTCTACCTTGTCTTCTTTGCTTCCCAGAAATTAAAGCAGAGGGCCTTCCCACCTTAAATGGGAACTGTCAGGTCACAGTCACACACTGAGGCTGTTATGAACATTCAGTCACCTTAACTTTCATGGACTTGAAAAAATAAAGACTGAAACCTCCAATTTAGGAACTGCCAGAGTGTTTTAGCTTTTTTTCCCCCCAAGTCAAAAAGTCACTTTGTCCTAGCACTCTGGCAAGCCATGGTGCGGGAGAGCTGTGACAGCCTAAGGTGCTGATGTCCCCAGGCACCTACTGTGCACTTCTCCAGGAGCAGAGACACCAGGACAAGGCACGTGCCACACCTGCAGCACAGCAAAGCTCTCCTGGGAGAAGGGACAGTCCCACCTCCCCCCATACCTGCTCTATAGCCAGCAGCTCCCCTGCAGACTCCTCTGA
Source organism: Pardalotus punctatus (assembly GCA_013400915.1). Lineage (NCBI taxonomy): Eukaryota > Metazoa > Chordata > Aves > Passeriformes > Pardalotidae > Pardalotus > Pardalotus punctatus. Next base: position 111,544 of record VZTX01020975.1, on the reverse strand, counting down.
CACCCATGAGGGTTATGGAAAACAATTCTGGGGAGCTGCATCCTACTCTCCAGGAGGCAGTGAGTATTTTTCTGAAGGTTTGAGTCACGGCAGCTCATTGAGCAGCCCAGCACACGCTATCACTAGAGTGCTGGACGAGGTAGGAACGCAGGGCAAGGAGGAAGCAAAGGCCCAGGCCCATCTCTTCCAGCCAGCCTGCACATCAGTTCACTGCTAATGTGAAAACCTTACTAGCACTTCAGCCTGCTGTGCCAGCAGGGACAGGCTTTTGCTAGAGTGACAACAGCATTGGCAAGCCATCCCTTCTGTTCTCACTTGGGGCAAAATCCACCAGAAAAATGTTTAAGGCAAGCCACCAACCTGTAGCTGAAATGGAGCAATTCCTTTCACTACAATCAAACGTGCCAGAACTTGTCCATCAGAGCCCTTACATTGGACAAAAAAAAAAATAAAATTCCTCTCTTGCAAGGGTTCAACACAGTTAAAATGAGTGTTGAGAAAAACTGAAGAAATGCCCTGTGCTGGATTGCTGTTAATGCTTTCAAAATCAACACCGAGGCTCACTGACTCAACTTGGCATTCAGAAATGCTTTGAAAAAGGGGAAACACTTTGGCCAGGAACCTAAGATATTTTCAAGGACTAAGATCCAACAGAAAACAGATTTAAGAGCTCTGCTTTCTTAAAAAACACGTAACAATATTTTGTTACTTTGATTGCTTATAAAACCCCTGCTATATATGGATGCAAATTATATACAGATTTCTTGTAAAGATAACCTCAAGTACCAGGAGGAGTTAAAGCCCTAAGGATGACTGCTGACCTAGCTCAGGGCTATCTGGGACAACTTTAGGATAACATTTCTTTTTCATGTTATTTAATTTTCTTCCATGTCAGCAACTCCCTCAACTTCTCTTGACATATCCAAAAAGGTTCAAGATAAGGAGGTTGAGGGAAAGATATGCAAGCCAGAAAAAAAAAAAGAAAGCAACCTTAAAAACACCGAACAGCAGCAGTATCTGCAAAAGACACACATCTCATGAAAGTAAAAGCCTCAGCCCACTAAACTTTAGCTTCAACAGGCTTCACAATTTAACTCCAAAGGGAAAAGATCCAGCATATACATGGAAGGCAACAAACAACTCTGAGTGGGAGTTTGCATTCTCTTCCCCATATTGGCATAAAGTCTGGACAAAATAAAATACATGAGGTACATTTTTGTAAGTTGTGAAAATTAATTTTCATTAAGTAACTAGGAAGGCACAAGACAGATGTTACAGAACACTCGGCTCTGCCCTGTCAGAACATCCAGCTTGCATCCAGCCCACATAAATGACCGACAAATCTATCACATAAGCGTTACCCAATGACCTGGATCAACATTCATGTTCCTAAAAAGAGCATCTCTTCATAGAAAATTCAAACCAAAACAGAGCTTCATTTATTAGAAAAGCAAACCATGGAGAATGAAAAACAACTGTGGTGCTGTCTCTGCATGCCTATGACCAATATAAACCACGCCTAGATGCAAGCATCTCGTGTTTAGGTGACTTTATAGCCCAAGACCACACAGCTGGCACTGGTCCCAAGCACTAATCTCATTTTCAAGAAATTACAATTACTGCTACACACGAGTGCAGTCTTTTAGGTGGTGACTAAATTTAACCAGATTTTCCCAATATGAAATAGCTAAATAAATAAAGAAGCGGAAAAGAGAGCAGTAGAATGAGAAAATACACGTTTTTATCTACAGAAAAGATGGCCCTTATTTACTCATCTCTTACAAACACTCCAAGAATATGCTCTGCTGAGCATTAAAATGCTGTAAGGCACTGAGGACAATCATCTCTTATGTATGAACCATTCAGCTGAGGGAGAAAGAAAATTATATTCCACATTTAGTTTTGCTGATGTGACTGCATAAACAAAAACATCCTAGTAAAGACTAGAAGGAACTGAAGAATTTTAAATGGCTTTGTTGGGGTTTACTTTCGATTTTAGTCTGTGCAGTTCACAGAAAAAAACAAAATACAGCAGGACTAAATATGGGAGGCCAAAAAAGAAAGTTTAAAATCAGAAAACTTCCACATGCCTTGGGCTGAGACGTTAACAGCCATTTCTCATGCAAGCAGGATATCACATAAATATTGTAATTCAGATGTGGATATATGCATATGTGGATACGCACTGTGTACCTTCACCCCATTCCACACAAGCATCCTAGCCCAGACAGCCAAGCTAAAGACACTAATGGAGAAGGATTAACCTACAGGAAAAAATCTTTGCTTTTGCTTTTACAGAAACGTTATTCCACCTCAAAAACTTACACTTCACAGCCCAGATCCGTGATTTACTGCTGGGCCAAGAACAACTCTGGTACTCACCAGACCCTCAGGTCTTTAATGTTTTATTTGGATGCTTTTCAGAGCTGGAGGAAAACCTCTGGGATAACTGGAAGAAAAACTGACTGAGACAAAGGTAGTGCACCCAGGAATGCCAGCAAAATGCAAGGGTACCAGCAGATGTGAAACAGCAGCAACGACATCGATACAGAGATCTCTGCTGTTCAGACAGTCTCACACACTTACCCAGCACCTTTGCACTATTCGCATGTGCTGGGTATGTCAGGCATCTGTCCCCTTGAGTCTCCCTCAGGTAATCCACCTCTGCAGACAGCTCAGACTTCAACAACTTTCTCCAAACTTGCCGAGGACATGCATGTTAAATACAGAAGCTTCTCAGCAAATGACATTTGTGAGTACCCAAGCTGAACAAGATTTCAGATCTGAACCAACAGCAAATTCTGCCCCTGGAAGCATCGTGACAATAAACCCATCAGCTCCTGGGCCTCAGGCTGCAAGCGCTGGTTAACTGAGGAAGATCAGATGAAAAGCCAATGTGGACAGAGCTGTGACTCATAGCACTCACCTCAGCCAAGAGTCCTGACAAAAACATCACAGGACCAGAAAGAGCAAGGAATCCTCTGTCATCACACAAAATAAAAGATAACAGAAACAGAGATCTTATATTTTTAAAAGGAGCACAAGACTGCCATGTGAAAGGGTGATGCTAATTACTCTGTTTCAAGAACCCTTCAGAGTAATGGACAGAAGGGAGACAGAAGAGAGACAGAGAGTAATTAAGGATTCATAATTATTATTTTTGACCAGAAGAGCGCTCAGTTGCAGGGCTGAGCCTCTCCAGGGCAGCTGGGGCTCCTCAGCAGGGATCACTGGAGCTGGGGCTCAGCCAGTGCGGGCAAGAGTAGTGTGAGTCTCCAGGCCAGCCCACGGAGCGGCAACGGGAACCTGGCACATGGCCTGCACCACCTTCACTACCAGTTATTATAATGCATTCCTGGCAAAGCTCCTGCAGCCAGAGAAAGACAGGAGGAAAATTAACTCAGGTTTAATAAACACTGCAGGGTAAACATGATTTCAGATAGAGACCAAATATAAATACCCAGTTTTTTCTTAAAGACACAGTTAACTTCTAGACAACAGCATTCAGATCTTAAAACCATGAGGTCTCCCACAGCTTTTCCTTATGTCTATCTAAGAGGTCTGAGGAGGAGGTTTTTTTTTCCTTCCCTGTTTCAAACACAGGATCACAATGTCTCAGATGACACTAGAACAAAATGAAAATAGAGGCAGGTGTATTACTGACAGCAGGTATCTGTTACAGCCCAGACAGCGAGTATCCTTTGCACCAGATAACCTTTCAGCCAAGATAAACAGCATCACCAGGGCAAGCGTGTTTGTAGGGTCAGGATACAACCAATACCCACACAGAGAGTTTGGGAAACTTCACCCCTCTGTAAGAGTGCTGCCAAGGGCATATGGAGATACAACGGGCCACAACTGTAAATCAGAAAGATAAGGAATTATGAAAATGCAGCATCTGAAGAAATAGCAAGGTACACCTCAGCTTGCAAGTTTGGCCCACACCCTATATTTCATTAATATGTTACAAGAAAAGATATTCTGAGCCTTAAACCATGTCTCAAAATCATCAGCAATTTAATTTTTTGTGCAACACCATCAAGGTTCTCCACTCATACAGGTGCACATCTCAGAAGGCAGTAAAGTTGATCCCTTGATTTTGACAGTTTGCCAGTAGAAAATTCCTGCTGTAAATTACACTTGCTGTAACAACAGCAGTTTGTGCTACTCCAGCCCCAAGTTTCTCCCCAGCATGTTGTTGACAAGGTAACAAAATGCATCCACTGCTCAGTTTAATGCTTCCTTTAGAGCGGCAAGAAGAACTGCAAAAGGTGACATCTCAGAAGGTTTTGACAAAGCAAGTATCAAAGAAAGCAGCAAACACACAAGAAACTAACATAAACCATATCAAAAAACAGAAAGTAGTACTAAGGTACAAGCCATCCACTTTGCTCCAAAGTCCTGTTTCGATGGGTAAGTATAAGCTCCAGCCATCTATTTCATGTAACAGTGTGAGTTGGAAGGGACTGTTAAAGGTCTCTAGTACAACCCTCCTGCAGTGAACAGGGGCATCTTCAACTACATCAGGTTGCTCAGAGCCCTGTCCAAGCTAACCTTGAAGGTTACCAGGGATCAGGTGTGTACCACCTTTCCAAGCAACCCACGACAGTGTTTCACCAACCCCATTACAAAAAAACTTCTTCCTTATACCTAATCTAAATTGACCTCTCTTAGTTTAAAACCATTACCGTCTGTCCTATCGCAACAGGCCCCAACAGGCCTTTTGCAGGGGAATTGCAGTACAAGAGGCTGTCATCCAAGTAAATCCCACTTAAAGCAAGACTAAGTTCTGAAGACAAGGAGGGAATAAATCATCTGAGTAACTGCGGGCTAAAGCTAAATGCCAGGACATTTCATAGGATTAAGACAGTCAAAATACACAAAAATATTAAAAAAAAAAAAAAAAAGGCATGAATTCTCCATGAGATGGAACAACAAGAGATAAAGAAGGCCACAGGAAATAAGGAAATACTGGTCTTGTTTCCAAACAGCATGGACACAGGCTGTGGCAGAACGGAACCAAAACATCTTCACGCTCCCAGAATTCTGCACTAAGCAAAGCCGCAAGATGAAGGCATTGCAGAGAGGAATCATGTGGACAGCAAAGACACCAATTCTAGAGTATCTGCTGACAAAATCACACATACAGGACCTATTTACCTCTAGCTGGTGAATGAATTAGTGATAAGGAGACACAAACCATGTGTCCCCCTGCACCAGTCAAATTAACATCAGAAACTATGAGTACCCTCCAGGGAATTTCCACTTTGCACATCCTTCCCAATTACTTTACAGCACCCACGTTTCAGCATAGAGAAGTAAAAGACAAGAGGACTCTGCCCCAGCTTACATTCCTATTAACACATGACAAGTCTGAAGATTTCAAATTCCTTTCAGGTGTTCATCCATGAATCCACCCACCTGCATTCCTACAAACATCCAAGAACATCCAGAGCATTAAACTGGCATCTGAACACTCCCATAAATACTGTGTCAAAATGAAAGCTTTTGTTAGCTTTGGGCAAGATGATGTTAGCGGAGCACCCCACTGTTAGACCCGAAACTGAATCCAGGCCACTGTCATTACCAGAACAAGCAGATCAGTTTTCCATATTGACAGACACACAAAAACCTTAAGAGGTATAAGGAAGAGGGAAAAAAAAATCTTTTTAAAAGAAAGGTGACAAGATGCCAAAGATTGATCAGATCAGAGATGGAAACCCACCAAGCCACACAGCAACACTTGTATTTGTTATTTGTCACAGTTATCAGACACCTTGACAATTCTCTTCGCAACTAAGCAGCAAGACAGTATTTCATGAAGGGAAAATGCTGACATTGAGGAGATCTTGCTGAGTGATGAACAAGTAAGCCATGGCTGACATGGCTGAGGCAGAGGTTCTCCACGGGCATGGTGCTCAGCAAAGCCACCTTGCATTCCCATCTGAAGTGCAGCCTGCTGTTTCCCTGCCCTCAGACCTTTTCTGTCACACATGCTTCACCAAGGCCACATCCATTTTTCTCTTCCCACGTCTTCCTGAAAGAAGAACCTAATCCTGTATTGACAGAGACAGGCTGTTATTATTATCTACAGGAAAAACAAAAGATACTCATCTTATCTAAGGCTCAGTGTAAACAATGGGTAAGGAGAAGGGAAGCGGAGACCACACCGCAGTACTGCCATTCTCTACAGCCCTCACAAACACCAAAGGTCTGAGAGCCTTGTCCCCTTTCAGGGAAATGCAGAGGTGAGGGTGGGACACTGTCCCAGGAAGGGCAAACACAGAGCCCACCACCCACAGCAGGATCTGCAGAAAGCACTGCCTGTGCAACCCAGGGTTATCTCAGGCAGTGCTTCCAGGACACGGAGATCAGCACCTGAATGAATCATGGTTTCCCTTGCATAAAAAGGAGAAAAGGAAAAACGTTTCCCATTCCACAGGCAAGCAATTTCAGCCACACGACACTCATGATTTCAGCTACAGGGATACTGTGTAGTCGGATCCAGCCCAGCCCGGATCCAAGTTAATTGCTTCCTCAGACGTGGCCAAGAGGAGCGGTGCTGTCAGGGATGTTTACAGCACCCGCAGGGACCTGCATGAGGACAGAAGCACTTGCCACGGCAGACAACAGAGCGAGAGTTACCTGCCACCCTGCCTGGCCCACAACACACACTCCTCTCCAGGGAATACCGAGTGTGTCCTGCTGCGAGAAGCTCTTGTGGTGTTTTGTATTTGAATGCCAACTGGCACGGTAACAGCCTAATTCATGATGAGGGCATGATAAAACAAACTGTCCATATTTGTTTGCTTTCCCTAAAAAGAAAGAAAAATCTATTGCTTTCTCTACAAAATAAAATGAAAAAAAATCAGGCAAACTATGTTTACACAGACTTTTGTGCAGGAATAACTAGGGAAGACATTATTTCAAAAGAAAGACAAAATCATTGAAGTGGACCCTTGCTTGACAACTGTTTCTCTTATTTCCTTCTAAATAAACCAAAAACACAACAAAAGCTCTTGTTCAAATACAAAATTTCTTGTTGATTCTGAGGTGATAGAGAGGGGACTTAGAGGACAAGAGAAATTTTTTGTGAAAGGCCACAAGGAAGAGCAATATGTTAGTGTCAGGTAAGAATTCAGGCAACAAATCTCATGGGGAATATAGGTCTCCAGAGGTTCAATTGCTCAGTAAGCTTCAGCTGCATGAAGAAAATGTTCAAGAGACACAAAGCACATCAATTTTCAAAGTCAGGTTCGTGAGGCAGCTCCATCACTTCATTATGCTGGAAAACAGCAGTAGGAAAGACACCGACATTTCTAAATGTTTTGCCACCAGTTCTTGCTTGACAGCACAGAATCACTTTTCACAGGTGGCCATTTCAGACCTGAAACAAAATTAGATGTGCTGTAACCAGGATTTTCACTTTCTTCTGAAGGTCTTCAAGTTGCTTCCTTCCAGCACAGCTTGGCTGGCATAAAAGGAAGGATATGCTGCAATATAGTCACATCTACTGGCAATTATCTGTTTGCTTCAAAATATTAGCAAAACATCTTGGGTGGAGGAAGGAGGTGACAAATCATCTCAGGGGTGGCAAGAGGAGGATGAGAATTTCCATTACAAACTACTTGTTAGGTAGTCCCACCCCAAAAACGTCATGCTGCTATACTAGGATGTGAGAAAAGAAAGCTCATGGTTTGTGTGTGTCAAATTGCAAGAGTAACATTCACATTATTTTAGGGCAGGCTCACATCCAAAACTTGCATGAACACCATCAGCTCCTAAAATCCTTACAAGTGACCCTTGAATTTCAGTCCAGCTTGAACAGAACTTTAGATCAGAGCTTTCTTCAGACATTGGGAAAGTCTTCAATAAATATTTTCACACACCATAAGCTTTCTTACTTTCAGTCCCAACTACAGAAATGGACCAGGAACAGGTACAAAGTAGTTTTTCAAGTATTTTTTCACTCTGGTGGATGCCCTATTAAAAACCCTCACAGTTCTAAGAAGGTCTAGAACAAATAAATGATTTGACTCATAGATTAGATAACCATAAAATATTTAAGGATGAGAGACACTGACACTCATCAAGAGACTTAAAACAAGAGAATCAAGTCAGGCAGTCTAGTTTACAGAGGCCACCATTTGCTGTCTGGATCTCTAACCTGCTTCAGACGCGAAAAACTAGCCTTCCTTCTTCCAGGTGAAGAAGTTTTTTTTAAGAAGTTAACAACCACTATTTAGGAAAAACTACTTTGAGCATATAGATTATATTACACACAAAGTAACCTATACCTGAAATCATGCTAAACCAACTTTTTAATAAATCGAGGCCTACCACTACATCACTCTATCACATATATTTATTCTTTTTCCCTTCAGAAACTGAAATCATATTAGAATTTCAGTCTCTGTCTCTCTTTTAGTTTTCACACATCTTTTTTTTTTTTAAAAAGGGCTGCTGTTAAATTTTAAAATTTCATTGAGTAATGCCAGGATAGATTCCAGCTCAGTAAACAGTAACCAGAGAACACAAAAGACATGTTCACAAATTCCCTCAGTAAATCCGGCACGCCAAACAAATGTCTGCAGGTCTCCACCAACAAAAAGCAAACAAAACAAAGCAAAGTATTAGTAAATTAAGCTATGCTTAACTTGATTATATGTAACAAAAAAGCATGGGTATTTCCTCTGCCAAAAACATCAGACATTCTGATAAACAGCAAGCGATGGCAACTAGCCAAAAAATGCATCGTAAACAGCAAGAGCATTTTTCACTACCAAAAGACAACAGTGAAATGAGTTGGACTCCCGGAACCCAGCTGGGAAGAGATTTTTACAGAAGCACATTCATGGATTTTAACGTTTATCATTTCAAACCTGTACATATGAAAAGGTTAATGTTCTTCTGTTTCTTCCCTTTGGAGGTCATGAAGCAGGCAAAAATAAAGCACTCTGATACTATCACAGCCTACATGGAGAGGCTATTTGACAGTATGAAGCTGTCTGGAGAAAGATTAATTTTCTTTAGAGCAAATCCCAAAGTCTTCTATGAACTCTTCACATAATAAACATCTATTTCATGTTTTTCGAGATAAAATCTGACGAAAAAAATCAGGCTCTAAAGTCTGTAAGTCCTTGAATTCCTCTGTTAAATAATAAGCATTAATCAGTGTTTCAAGTTAAACCTAGAAAACTGTATTTTAAGAAAATGCAGCTTTGTAGTCTTTGCAGATGAATGTGCTTGGGTCTTTCCCCTCTCCTAACATACATACAACCTTTTACATCCCAGCAGTAATTTTAAATAAGTCTTTAAAACATCATCTTGTTGTGTTGTGATATGTTCTGCATCAAACTGAGAAGTTTCAATATAATAACAAATGATGTGTCAAGGTGTAACCATGTTTATTGTATTTCACACAAAGCTCAGGTTTTCCATAGCAAAATCTCATGCTACGCAAAGTTTCCATCATTTCCTGTTCCAAACACAGTCCACAGACTCTCTCAATGACAGCTAACACACACTCATTCCTGTCTAACCCTACTGCACAACAGGGAAACTAAGGACCCCAGGGACAACTGCATGTCACAGGAGGACTGTGAAGAGCTGAACTGTGAGACTGTTATCCATTATATGACAGAGCCAAAAATAATTCAGCATTTCACTGAGACATCACTGCGAGAAGAGAGAGCACCTGACTCCCCTGCAAGTAATGGAGTGTTATCTAACAGGGTCAGTATTTCAAAGTGGGGTTTGCAAACACACTGTGGCTTGGTTTTTTCCACTTCTTCCCCCTTTCACCGTGGCTGAGAGTGGGTGTGGGAAGTATGTGTGCACACTACACAGAGCATCCCAGAACAAGCCCAGCCTGAGAAGCAATGCCAGGACACACTGTGCCAGGCTGGCAGGTCTGCTGGGCTCCCACCATGTCACAGCTGAATGGCCCAGGTTCATGGTGATCCAAAGGTCATGGTCTCAGTTTCAGCTCTCCCAAATCATGTCAAAAAACACAGGAGAGCAAAATAAAGACCAGAAGGCTCTCCCTCTCCAGGAGGCAGGCAGAAACCAAAATATGGCACAGGTTTGGGTTTTATCCCTTGCTTACTGAAAGAAATTCCTCCCTACAGCCCTCCTCCTTCACCTCCAGTCCTCAGACAGTTTCATTTAGTTGATGTCTGGGAACTGCGCTTCATTCGGCACCTTAAAATCTGCTTGCTCAGACTGCTCCTTCAGGCACTGGCAAACTTTTTAACAAATAAACACACTTGCCTGTTAAGCTGAAGATGGAAATACTTATAAAATTAGTTACGTATCTAATACCTTGCTGGTTGAGCTGGTTTTCATTAACATCTGGAAGAAAGGCTTGGTAGCAGCTTGGCATTTTTGCCTCTTTCTGTGCAGGCTGTGTGCAGCTCTGCGCAGAGAGCAGGGGAGGATTATCAACAGCCCTGGGCACCCACAGAGGCCACCTCTGTCACCAGTGACCTTCACAGAGCAGGAGATGCAGCATCGACACCACAGCCTGGGCACAGAAGTGGCGTGTTCACCATGACAAGCAGGATGAGGAGGTTTTTACCTGATGAAAGATTAATGCCATTGCAACTGTAGTAGACATTCACTTACCCCTGTGTTTTTACTCACTAGCACTTTAAAGAGAAATAGGAACCAAGAGGATAGAAGAGAAGAAAGGAAGGGATGGAGAAGTAAGAGCTCAGGTCTTTCTGCAGGAGAAAAAAAAAAACTAAACCACACAACTCTGTTCTGGTGAAAGAAAAAAATTAGAGGAGTTATTTGAACTTCTGTGTGCATTCATCTCCACACAGCAAGCAAGGACTCCCAACAGTTCCCAAGGCAATACAAGTCTACAAATTGCATGTGTGCTTTGAAGCAAGCACTGAGTTTACAAGGCAGATGGAAAACCTCTTCAAAGTCTCAAATGAAAAGCTTGAGTTTTCCAGAGTTAAAGGAAAGTAAACATGCATGAAGAAGTCAACATCTCTTTCTGGAAGTCATGCCTTTTCCTTTTTGCAACTAAAAAAGGATCAATATTTTTAAAATATGAATAAATGCTCACATAAGTCCAGTAATTCTAGGATCACAACAACAATAACAACGACATTAATGGAGTTGCCCTTTAAACAAGAATGGGCAAAAATCGTTTGCCATTTTCTTGTATTTAAACCAAATAGCTGCAAGGGCAGCATCAGCTTAAAATACAGAAATAAAACAGTATCAAAGTAGTCATTAAAAACAAAGCAGCCTCAAGAATTATATCATCAGGTAATCGCAACTAAGAAGACTGAACTGCAAAATCTGAAGTTGCATTATTTATTATGTTTGGGGATTTTTATTATTACCATTATTTATTTCAGCTTTGACTAACTATTTTGAAGGCATTTGAAACTAGCCAATTCTACTGAATGTTGCTGAGAGTTCATTGTCAATTGAACTCATATAGGAAGGAAACAATGAAGTATCTGTCTCTCAGGAAGTATGTTAACCTTTAACATCCACAGTATGAGCCTCCTCCTCCTGGCACAATGAAGGGAGATCAAAAAACTGGACAGGGCTTCTGAAGAGCAACAATTAACACAGCAGAGCACAGAGCATCTGTACAAATGCCATATCCCACCTAGTCACTCCCATACACTTTCCGTGTCTGCTGTGCAGCTCTTGCCTCACCACAGACAGATCCTCTGCCCACACAGAGCCAATTATGAGTTTCTTAGTCACTAAGAAATTATGCCAAGCAGAATTTACCCTGTAACTTTCTGCTGGGGTGGACGACTCAGCTTCTCTTTCAACATGGACAGAGGCAGACAGTTTTGAAAACTGCCAGCAATTACTGGGATCCTTTCACTGTGCTTCCTTAGGTCAAGAAATCTGTTGTATGTAGAAGTCAAAACTTCAGCAATAATGTGCAATATTTTATACATGCACATATATTTTATATACATGCATATTTGTGCTATATATACCACAAACATATTTCAAAGAATATCTCCAAAGTTAGGTGTCACGCCTTAATCCAACTCAAACAACTGGAGCATGTGAGAAAACCTTTGTGGATGGGAAGATCATCCTCCATCTGTGTTCCTTCAGCAACCTTGCACCTTCCTCACAGTTTCTGAACTTGGCCACTATGAGGAGTGGGACAATGGATTAGAAGTGGATCCAACTCCATCAGATACTTCTTACACCCTTTCATCCATGAGGCTTTCTGCAGGGAAGAGCATGGGCAGTTTGCTGGGGACAGGCTGCTCGGGGCTTCTTCTGCCAAGTCTCCTCTGGGACTTGGTGTCACATAGAAAGGGTAAGGATGGCTGAAGGGAGTGGCTGAGGTATAAAGCACTGTCATGTCCTGAGTGGTAGAAAAAGGCAATCAAACCAGAAAACTGTTGGTTCCTGACCAGAGAACTGTGATTCTGTTAAAAGAAGCAAACTATGTTTACCATACATATGGCATTGTTAAGGGTTTATTAACACTCTCTGGTATTCAAATTTGATCAGTCAATAGGTGAGATACATTTCAGCTGAGTATCTTACCTTTCTGATATTTAAACTGCAAAGATAACCGGAAAAGATAGCTGCAGTCAACTATTACAAATAAGCACCTTATTGTAAAATAAAACAACATACATCCTTTTCCTGTGTAAAAAGTACTGTTTTGCAACAAGTATTCGAAGTAACAGTTCCATTCTACCATAACATCCAGCAGTGGACTGGGGATCCTATCATTCTGCAAGGCTATTGCATCACAACAGAGCAAGGACAGTATAGTACAAGGTATTTATAGAATACAGTATTCAAGGGAAAATTACATATTATTGTTTCACTACATGCCTGGCACAACATATCATGACCATGCCAGAAAAACTAGCTTGGGCTGCTCCAAGTGTGTACCAGGGCTGCTGTTAAACAGGCAGGGAGGAGCAGCTCTGGGGATGCCGTGGGCACTCAGGCTCCCTCCTCGGTCACAGAGCAGCCAGTTCTGCACCAGACACTCCCAGCCCTCACTGGCTACAGGGCACCATCCACAGACTGGTCCTTGGGGCTGCCCTCCCCTAAAAGCAGACTCAGGTTTTTTTTGTGCCTTTTTAAAAGGCACAAAGCTCCCTGTCCAGTATTGCTTCTGCAGACACACAGCATCAGCCTCTCCTGAGGCTGATGCAGGGAAACCCAAACCCTAGCAAAATCCATTGCATTTCCAAAAAGCTCTCGCTAAGGTGGTTTTTGGGGACTTTTTTCTGAGAACAGCAGCTAAACTACTGTGAAAGTCAGGTATCATGCAAAGCCACTGAAATGCAACTTCTGTTAATATGTGTTCCCAGAAACCCAAAGGCACTTTTTACAATTATTTTTAAAACAAGTATAACAGCATAACTAACTCATTTTATATCCTGTGCTGTTTAAACCTAAGGCTATTTGGATAAGGCCAAATTGCTACATCAGGAAAAAATTACAGAAGACACAGCACTTTTAACATCTATGCACCTGCTGAACTTCAATGACATGTCAAGCCTTGCTTATGCACATATAAAGATTTAAGAGATTGGCATGACTAACATGAATGAATACATCCATTGGGATGCACCAGGAGAGAAAGAGGAACTGTGATATTTTGTCTGGAATAACTTTAATAACCAGCTTGCTCTGAAAAGCAGCGACAGAAATGCAAACCACCTGGTTTGGCTGGATGCCTGCATTGCAGGGCACTTGACCCCAGCGCTTCCTGAGGTCCCTGCCATACTGGATCTCCAACAACAGCCTGCATGAGTAACAACCCAGCAGCACTGACACGCAGCACTGGGGTTACAAACAACTTCCTCTGCTGAGACATCTCCTGCTGTAATTACAGCTGCGGCGAGCAGCAGGGCAGGGCATGCCAGCGCCCTGTGTGAAGCACCACTCACCGTGTGTGCATCCATTAGCTATCCCAGACCCATCCTGCTCCTTTACCTTTCCCCTCAAGTAACCCCAAAAGTCTCTTTAGCACAAGGCCAAGCAAAGGAAAACTACTGGAAAGTGGAGCAAAACAAGATCATCTCATTGAGGTTTTGGGTTTACCTACAGGCTTCTTGCTCATCCTTCAAGAACAGAAACCAGCAGAGCTTCCAGCCACAACAGCCAGGCAGCTTAACAAGAGCAAACCCCAAACAAGCAAGGTAAAAATCAAATGAACAGCTTTGATGTCTGCAGCAGACCCTGCCCAAGCTTTTGGTCAGCAGCCTCCACCTTTCCCCATCATGGCTCATCATCTCTTTCCTGCATCACCACCTCTTGCTGCTCCCAAGCTTCCAAACTGCAAATTACCTGCTTGTACTAGTGCTTTTGCTTGGCTCAAAAAGGACCAGACAAATAGGCTTGTGCAGAAGTGCATCAGTGCAGTATCATATAAAACAGGTGGAAAAAGCAACAAAAAGGTTTCCCCATGACCTACAGCATAAGCACAAAATAAAAGAGGTTTCAAAGATATAAGAACCTAAACCACCACCCCCATGAGCCCAGTGAAGGCACTGACGATGCATGCATTCAGCACATTCTGGTACAGAAGGCACAGCCTTCTAAGGAGCCAGCTAGAGTCACTGTCCCCAAGTAGGAGCGATCTTGCAGACACGCAAACTGCTTTCAAAAATTAAAATACATTTGCAGCTACAACTCAGCCTAAATTTCTTTTATAAAGCTACCAGTTGGGGATTTTTGGGGGGTTTTTTGTTTGTTTGGTGGGGGTTTTTTTGTTGGTTTTTTTTTTTTTAATCTCTAATCCTCATGAAAATCAACCCACAAGCACACTTTAGTATAAACAATAATTGGGCAGTATCACTGTTATTTAATGAGCCCTAATAAATCTGGAGAAGAGACTCACAAAGACAGTATCTCCTTACTTCTGCAGGGTTCACCAGGAAATTCATAGTCACAGTCAATAACTTTGATTATTCCCTGTACAAGAGAGAGAACATCATTTCACCAAATTTATTTGGGAGAAAGAAGGCAGAAACTGCTTTAATTATATAATTGTTAGACTGCAGCATGGAACAGATTGACCTGCCAGACCCTCAATTATCCAACTAACCCTGCCAAGTTTAGAACTAGATGTCTTCCAGTTTTTCTGTGAAAGTCACAATTTTCTCCCATATTATTACAATCCCTTTCTTTAATACAGTGATATAATCAGAGCTCCGTGCTCCTGCACAAGTCTATAGTCTATTTTGTTCAAGCAAGATCTTGAAATATAATTGAAGTTCTAGGGGTGGGTGCAGCTAATTTGTTTTGATAATGTTTCCTGTTTACAACAATCCTAAATATCACTGCATAGAGGAATGAGATCACCATTAAGCCATGGAAGGAGGGAAGTAGGATGTTTATAGCATCCAATTTTACCTGAGCTTAGAGACTTCATCACTTGGCAAACCTTGAAAAATTCAATCTGCAAGAGCACACAGAACAGGATGCCTGTGGCTGAAAAGTCTCCGCACAGATTAAAAGCATCACTCATTTTCCAAACCTCATCTTGTAAGCATCCTCTGAACATGCTACAGAACAACGAATAGAAGAGAAAGCTGAGAAGTTTTAGGAGGGAGAACTCATACTCTGAACCCATTCAAAATTATTTACAGGCTAAAGAAGTAGTTTCAACAACTTAACAGAAAACAACTGGAGTATTTGAAATCTATGCTATACCATCACAATTCTATAGCAATGCCTGAAACCTAGATTGACTTACATCCTCAATTCAGAAGACAGAGGTCAGCTTCTACCTGCCAAAATTAATCACACTCTCAGAGATTAGTCAGATCAAAGGTGGGATCTCACAGCACTTTGGAACAGGGAAGACCGGACACAACAAAAAAAGCTTAACACTTGAACAGAGCATTCATGAATTTTCTGAATTGCCAAGTATTTTCCAGATAAAAAGCCTCAACTTGTGCAGCTCAGTTTGTGACTCCCATCTGATTGACAGAAGAGGAGACAGCAGGAGACAGTAAAAGTAGTTTTCAATTCAACTGGAATAACAATGAGTGGGGTGAAGCAGAGAGTCTCGCTCACTTTCACCAACTTAATGTCAAATCCAGGCTACTGCTTCTCCTGCCAGACTTAGCCTACATTACATTATTCAGTTCTTTCATTATTAATGAGGCACAGCAAAAGAAATCACAGCACAAACACTGCTACGCTACCTTATCTTTGGGGCCCTGACTGCTGCCCATGTGGTTTGTTTGCCTTTGTATGGAAAATTTCCAAAACCTACCCACGTAAGCTATCTTGTGAGAAAGCACAGAAGTCAACCTTGCTCCGTGAACATAATCCCCTTCTGTCTTCTCAACACTGCTTTGAACTAATGACATATTTGAGAATAAACATTTGTAGCTCCTAACTTCATGCGTAGTTACTTCAGTGTGTGCTCAGCAAGGTCTGTTCCACTCCTGAGGTTCTTGGACTGCTGGTGGGAATGTCCCACTGACTAGAAATAAAGGGATGTTTCTTCTCAAGAGAGGGCAGGGAGAATTGGTGGCAGTGGGTAGGGAAGCAGAGCCTGGACCCATTCCTGATCAGCAGTTTAGTGATGAACACATTCCACCATGTGAAAAACCTTCCGCTGTGTTTTGCCAGGACCTAAAGAAAGCAGTAAAACCTTCTCAATGTCATGGTTTAGGGAAGGAACAAAGGTTATACCAACAGGCTCAGAAGCAACGAGAATTAGTGACACAGCTCATATAAGAGTTGATTTAAGATGTTGTAATATTGTTTTTCAAATCAGAAATACAATACAACCTTCGAAAGAAGGCAAGATTAAGCATCTATTCATACTTCGATGTATGACAACTTGCTCACACTATTGTTCTCTGTAGAGAATTTCCAGGCTCTTTCTGTTCTGTCTTGTTGTACTAGTCCTGGCATTATTCCAGCTGTATTTTGACATACATAGTGTCATATTAAACACCGCATTTTGAAAGCAGCTTCAAAATCTTTCCATTTGCAGCAGAAGCACAACACAACATTACACTTGAGTGCTGTACCTCTCAAACTGGATCGGTCTGGAGAAAGTTTACTCCCAGCTTAATAATATTTCATGGAGGTGCATATGCTGCTAACCATACTTCTCATTCTTAAAGATAACATTAGCTGTCACATGAGGTGCTCATGTGCTATATTTCAGTTTTGCACAGAGTACTACAAAACACAAAATTATTACCTTGCTAGAACTATACAACCTATACATGTACCTTTTCACTTATATAACGAGGAAGTAAGTAGACAGGAATTTTCATTGTTCCTGCTGAACACTGGGCTTCTCATTCTTCTTCTCAAATAGTACCTGTCCATCTAGAAAAACAGGCAGCTGTCACTTTATCAACTTTATTTGTACATCTAGGCAACCAGGACAGAATGTCATGCAGCATGCCAAGTTAACATATAATCAAGGTCGTTCATTTCCAGATGAACAAAGGCAACCAAAACCCTCCACTACATTGTATTCCCCAAGTTTGTCACAGAAAATCAGGTAATGCTAATACATCAGGAATAGTCACATAAATCTGATTTCATGGACCACTGATCCTTCGACACTCGAAATTATGTTGGAAAAATCTATTTATATGAAATTGTCTATCACAGTGCAGAATACCTCAATTACAGAATGGCCTTGCTATTAAGTGTAGCAAACTGATATGCAGATTACATGTAATTGAAGACAGCAGATTTATTTAAACTTGCAGCTAACATCATGAGATGACATGAAGAAATTGTATTGTTACTAATTACAAAATCAGTAAAGCTCTCCTTAGTGTCTAAAATAATACAGTTAACAAATAACTAGTTGGCAGCTATATCATGTTCTCCCCTTTGTTATAATGTTTAGACTTAAATAATTTCATTTTCATATTACCAGAGAAGATTCTTGCAGGTACAAGCCTTGTTGGGAGGAAAAGAAATCCCTGAACTTAGTCAATAATAACAAATTAAACTAAATCTTATTATCATATACAAAAAGGAACATTTCCTAGCTTTTAACAACGTATTCAGAATAGAAAGGACAGCTTACGTCAGTTCTAGTCCTGTCCTTCAGGAAGGACTGGCATTTGTTTGCAACATCTGTCAAATATACTGGTACAAGAATAAAGCTCTTCACAGGGATTTTAAAGGGATATAAATTATTCTAAACATGGTCGGGTGTAAAAAGACAACTGTGTAACATCGAAAACATCATTAAAGAGCTCAGGACAGAAAGCGAGTATCAAGAAGTACTTAGTCAGAAACTAACAGCACTGCCATCCCCACAGAAGATTAGCCAGAAAATGAGGATATTTCACACACACAACATTTACCAAAGGAACACCCTTTCCTCGTTTCCTCCCAAATGCCCAGTGCATGGAGTCACCAGGAGGATAATGAATGCAGCAAAGCTCATCACATTAAAGCAAGACGTGCCAGACAATTCCTGAACCTGTGCCATGTGATACACCCCCATGACTTTCCATTCCATTCCATTCCATTCCATTCCATTCCATTCCATTCCATTCCATTCCATTCCGTTCCTTCCAGCAACATCCTGAAAACCACTCCAGTTGCATGCTGTTTCAGCAGCCACAAAAGAAGACAGCCTCAACCACAAGTGAAAGATTGTGTTCAGTTTATTTTTTCCTTCTGGCAAGGGTAAAAGCCAGTGCAATGACCCAGCAGGAGCTGTTTGACACAGCAGTGGAGGACACCTTGATCACAGCGGCACCACAGTGGAAATACCTGGTGCATGGGGGGCAAAACACCTGTGGCTTGGGATGGAGAGGCAGCCCATCAGAATGTAGGGGTGAGGGAACACAGCAAGGCTGTACCTGTGAGTTGGGCCAAAACCTGCCTCTGGCAGAGTGCCTACAGCAGGTACCAGACACCTGTGAGAGCAGGGGCATCTCCTGAACGCCCCACAACACAGCAGCCACCACAGCAGGGTCACAGATAAGGCTGGTCATGGGACTGAGCCAATGCCTCAGCCAGGACAAGAGCTCAGGCTACTCAGCCACCCCACGCCTGTCACCACGTGCCCACCGCACAGCCACTGGGGTGAAGCACCTGAGAAGGGCATCCCAAGAGGAGCCAGCTGAAAAGCAAAGCAATATTTTATGTGTCACTACAGCACCACTCTCTACCAAGGTCATTTCTGTATCCGTTCTCAGTATTACCCACCAAGCAAAAGACTTACTGATGCCTATCCCAAAAGGCACGCTAGGCTTTTCAGAGGGTGAACTCTGAACACCCACCCTTTGTGAAAGCTTTTCCACCTTCTCCAAGGTTCCCCATTATGGCCAGCTGCCAGCACCAGGGTGCTTCCTCCAGCACGCTTTGTTAATATAAGGAAATTACCAGGCATTAAGTTAAAAACAAGACCAAGATCTGTCTGGGCTGTCACCATGCAAGCTCAAGACACAGTCAATCTCAACAGTCTATTTCAGTAATCCCAACATTAACACCTAAATTAAAGACAAGGTTAGAAATTAGGGGTGATCTTCCAAAATTCTAAATACAATCTGCATTAAATTACTCACCTGGATTTAATACTTCAGTATGAAACCTCCAAGAGATGCTCCACCAGCACAGTGATTCCAGCCCCAGGAGCTCATGCCAACAGACACATATGAAAGGCAAACAAGGCTGTCTCTTGAGCATTCCCAGGATCAGGAGCCAACACCCAAGGGGGAAATGCTAGTCTGCTCAAGGTAATGACAAAACATCCATAAATTTTGGTGGAGCCAAGCTTTTATGTCTGCACATCTAAAAAGCAGTTCCTGAATGGCAGTAATATTTGCCATTATTGTTATAGACAACTAACATAAACCCAGTAAGCTGTGCTGGGGGTTAAAAATGCCAGAAGAGTTTCATTAAGGTATTTTGTGAGAGGTTAATTGTAAAAAGCAAATGACATTCCAAGAAATTGCTGAACAACCAGAGAAGAGAGATTTCTACTCATAGCAAACAACTACATTTTAAGTTAGTTCTGCAGGGCTGCTGTCCCTGCCAGCAGAAGATAAATGTGCAGCAAGCAGAAGAAACACGTTTCTTCTGAACCTGCACATACTGTATAAACAGATTGTAGAGCAGCAACACATATGCAGGGAGTTTATACCAGGCCTGCAAAACAGATGGCCCTACAAGCCCCAGACAGCCCTCCAAGCCATTACTTTGTCCTGCCATGTCATCTTCACCTTGAAAGGCAACACAGGAATCAAAGACAAGGAGCAATGAATGTCTTTCAGAAGATCAATATTCCCAATACCTTGATCCTCCAAATAAAAAGGAGCCTCTCCATCCTCTGATAGCGTGCCAGGCCAGCTGGTCTCAGAAACCCCAGAACAGCAAATGCTAAAGGCACAGGTTATTCCATGCAGCAGTTTAGACCAAGGTGCTCATAAGCAGTTCAGGATGCAGCACCACTGCTCATGTAGGCACAGCCTGGGACAAGGGGCTGGCAGCAAGGCATCCTAGCTACTCTGCAAGTTGTTTTCTTCACTGGCTCAAACTTATATTTTACATACAAGTGTCCAAAGGTTACAAGAGATACTGTGCAAACTAAAATACTGTCACCTTTTCAACACAGCCTTCAGGGGGAAAATAACTGTGATTTAAAGGAGAGGGAAGACAGACATCAGAAATAAAACAGACAGGACCAATTAAAGTGAAATCACACAGCTGTAAGGTATCTTGCTAGAGCAGCTATGTCAGAGCAGCACTCAGTTTTGGGCGTTCCTTCGGCAGGCAGTGCTTGAGCCAGCAGAGGGAACTGATCCTAACTTCCTTGGCTCCTAGGGACTATGGAGCAGGAGCCCTGGCTGGTTTGGGGCAGCCAGTTTCAGATAATCCAGGTCATCTATGCACTGTTCACAGAAATTCCTACAATGACAATAAAACTCACAGGCCTATAACTAGTTTAGTCCTAACTTCTTTTATTACAGCACTAAAGCACTGAATTTTTAATTTATATCTGTATATTGAACACATTCCTGAACATTCAATAACACTTACCTTTTAGAGAGAGGATATGGCTTTACTGCTGTTTTAAGCCACACACCCAAATAAATTCTTTCTAATAAAAAAGTCAACATTTTTAGAAACCAAATTGTAGCTATAAAGTAGGTGCCTTCTAATAGCATGACAGAGTGCTTCACACACACATTTTAGCACCAGATACTTCAAAGCCAGACAGAATACAAAATACAAGGCACAGTATTTTATGGCCCTGTGATAGAGAATGACTTTCAATGAGGAATTTCTTTGCTGCAATGGTTTCAACAAGGGAACAAGGGAAACTATCTGGAAGCTTCACTATTCGCAAGGTACTTGGGTGTAAAACCATCCCTGGAACACACGTGCACAGTCACATGAAGCATTCCTTACTTAACAAGAAATACCTGGCTCTGCCTCACCAGACCTTCCATCTGGGTGCTGGTTTTAGGGGCACATGTTGAGCTGACACCCCTGGCCACAGCAGCTTGCCCACAGGCCATCTGCAGGGGCCCCCTCTCTCTATAGAAACCCTGCAAGGCAGCAATGGTGCCAAGAGCATAAGCCAAGCAAAATCACAGCTGGCAGAAAATAAAGCAAAAAATAGCTTCAGAAGGCAAGAATACAGCAGGAGAGAAATTCAAAGAAAGTAAACAGATGAAAATAATTATAAGACAATTTCAGAGACAGTCTTTGGGTGGTTTAAAAGGAAGCAAGACAAAGCTCAGGAAGGGAAAAGCAAAGGCAGCCAAAGGGTGTCAGCTACTCTGATAACAAGGAGAAAAATGTCACAGGGGATCAACACACCGAATTTAATAGCCATTTGGAGCCAGGATGAGGTGGGAAAGATAGCGTTAGGTTTTTTATTAAAGATTCAAGCATTGGCACTACAAAGACAATAACTCCAAACGGTGTATACTGACTTTAACAAGCTCTGCAAGAATACAGGAATAGAAGAAGAAACAGCACCGTTCCTTTTTGAACACCAGGTTCACCTAAGCCACGCAGCCCCAGAACTGCAAATACCGGGGTCACTGACTGGTTGCAATGTAAGCTTGCAGGGAGGTCAGGGCCTCCTTGAACATTAGGAAAACATGGCTGCCTATGTGCAAACCTACACCTTTATAAAACCGGATGGGACATTCATTCTACATTCATGGGGAGGATGAAGAACAACACTGAAGACTCCATGCTGGGGCAGCACAGTCACTGAAAAGACAATTCCTAACATTTGCACAAGGAAATGCTACAAGTATGATGCCTGTATTGCTGCTTCTCAGTGGAAACACAGCAGTGTTTCCACACATTCCTGTTGTCTACTCCAGTCCTCCCAGGAGATCCCTCTGGAACAAGCACCTGCAGTGGTTTCATTAGGAACTGACTGGAATGGGAAAGAGATCAACAGGCTCAAATGCTTTCAAGAATGCATTAAATCTATCTGTGACACCCAGCCAACACACTGAGGTAAAGGTAATGCTTACAATGTGGTTTGAGAGCATGAACTTCAAGGAAAGAACTGGCATCAGCCACAGAGAGCTCCTGCCTTATCACAAAGGCTTCTCAAATCACAAAATAACCTGTCCCAGGTATTTGAGGCACGCGGAAATCGCGTTCTCTACTGTTCCTCTCCTCATCTAACTTGTCCTTTGTTTTCAAGATTAGATTTAATTCTCTTCACCTTGAAGGCCTCTCAAGCAATTACTGTGCATGTTCTGCAATCATGAGAAACAGGTAACTGTACTCTCAAATCTGTTGTGTATAGATATCTGTTCTCTTAAATCACTGCTCCTTTCAGACAGAATTTATTATAAAGTTAGAAAGGAGCCAAATATATCAAACCTTTAAAATCCATACAAGCAGCAGAAATTCTGGTTTGTCTAGCTGCAGCCAGAAGAATAAAATATTCAAAATTCCAAATATATTACAAATATTATAAGAGGTTAACTCCTTCATCTGGCAAGCCGTTAAGCAAAAGACTCTTTTTCAAGGAGGAAATCTGATACAAAGAGACCCATGTCATGCCCTAATATTAAAATTTCCATTCAATCATCCTTCAGCTATACCAACAGAATCAAAATGCTCATTACAGACAGCTCTTTTAGACCTCTTAAGAAGAAACCTTCTAAACAGAAAACATCACTTTAGCTCTCTTCCTTCCATTCATTCATCTGTCTTGTAACACGCTGGAAATATTTGTACTGGAATGCAAGAAAGCAACTTTAGTGCACCATTTAAGGATTAAAAATGCTTCTGAAGAGAAGAGTCAGTATCTACAAGCCACTGCTACCTTATAATGCTGGGTAGATTCAGACACTGTCAAATTCCTTACATATTTTAGAGTACATTTACTTTCCTTCAGTTTTACAGCTTTCAATAAACTAGACAATGGCATATTTTTCCCCTTTGCATGATGAAACTGGAATTGCTTGCCTTGGCATCAAAATCCTGTAATTTTTATCCATGCCAAAAGAGTCCTTCTTCCTGTATTATTGACCAAGTTTGCTGCAGCCATAGCAAAAGCTGGATCACAAAGCCGCATCACTGGCAGAAAGTGAAGAGCACCTCTCCGAGGGTCTGCAAAGAAGAGTCACGAGAAGGGAGTGGTGAAGATAGAGTGGGTTCTTTTATCAGCTTCCCAATTTAGAAACAGTTGAAAATTGCCCAGGGGTCAGCCTCTCTCATCACACTTATATGAGGAACAAGCCTAGCACTTACTGTTCCCTGTTATTCCCCTCAAGGCTGGAGTGGTTCACTAAAGTCCAGGGCCTTTACAGGGTAGTTTCTGCTGGTGGTGTGAATGCAAGTTTCAAAATATGTGCACCAAGTCCCATTTCCCCAAACACAGTAGAAAAATCAACAGCAGAGATTTAATTTCTCAGAAATCTTGAGATTCCAAGAATCTACAGAAATTCTGTCATGGCAGAGACTTCTGGGAACAAGACATTTTATGACTTTTAACATCACAATCCTCCTTCTCTTATATTATCAAAAAGGCTGGATGCCATTAAGTACAGGGAAGTTCAACTGCTGCTGAAATTTGGGGAACCAGGATGCAGCTCACCATACTTAGAGCTCTTAAAACACGAATCAACTATAGCAAATGTTATTGTAGTTTCAAAATCTGAAATAATACTAGACTTCCCGCCCCAGTGAATCTTTCTAAGAGAAAAGTAAAGATATGGGCCCTTATTAGGACAAACATTTTTTTCCATGCTTTTCTATGGCTTTCTTTTTTTTAATTATGTTAACATCATCTAGATACCTATAAATCAGCTGTCCGACTGCTTTGTATACCTTCACTATGTTGGCATTACACTAATTCCCTGGCTCCTCACTTCCCCCCTTTTAAAATAGGCATAACATTTGCCTATTTGTCTCCAGTCTTGTGTCTTCCCCATCCTTTCACATACTCAAAAATAATCTAAAATTTCACACTGCTATTGCTATTTTACATTTCAATTTTTCAGCCTTTTCTGATTTCATCCATTACTTGTATACCTTCCACAGCATAAAACTGATCTTCAGTATCATTTATCGTCTTCAACTTCCATCTAACATATTCATAAAACCACTTGCATTTTGTTTTAAGAGAAAAAATATGGGTTGTTTATAAGGCCTAAATGAATGGAGAAAAATCTTTTCATGAAATTATCAGAAATGATGAACCACAAATGACATATGATGCCTAAAGCTATTGAAAACTAATGACTCTTGGTTATACTGCCACCAGCTCAGGTTTTTTGGTGATGTCAGGAGAAAATGATCCCAGCTTTTCTGAAGCTAAGAATGAAGGGGATGATGAAACTTCAGCAGAGATCCAAGGGATTTCTACCAGCACACCCAAGGGAAGGACTGATGCAAAGGGAGCTTTAACTGTTACTTTCATCTGACTTCACAGCACTGAAGACACTCTGGCAGTTGGCAAAAAAAAGAAGAGAGAGACTGTGCTGAAAACATAAAAGGGGGTAAAATCAAGGAGTAAAGTCCAACATGTGGACTCTGTGACACAAGCTGGGCACAGGGGAAAGCACAGACCATCCCCCACCATGCTCTGGAAACATGAGAGGTACGAGGAAGGAAAAATTGTGCTAATATACTGGCAAGAGAGAAAGGGCTTCTCAAAACAAGGAATAACATGCATGGCTCTAAATAAAACCATGACTGAGGCAACTCAGAAATAAAAAAAAAAAATATATGTTAAGGGTCTATACATGAACTGTGTAGTGCCTATCTTAAAACATACGTGTATGGGACCATCGGCCATAGCACTCAAATGGAAGAGCTGTCATTAATATCAGCTTAGTACAGTATTGCCCATTCATTGGATTGACTCCCCTGTAGCTCGTGAAGAACCAGGCCCAAACCTGAATTTGAGAAAGTGCTACATATCTAAGTGAAGCAGCCCCTCTGAATGTGCTGTCTGCATGGCAGCTGGAGCACAAGATGAGCCGCCAGAGTCAGCAAGAGTCACGCCAGCCGCTTAAAGAGAGAGCTGGATGGGAGCGTGGAAAAGTAGGAACGCCAGGCCGTAACCACCAGCTACACTTTGGGGTTAATAAGAAGAGGTGTCAGTTGACTTCTGTTTCCCAGAGTGGGTAGTAAAACAGAGGAAATAAAAGAGAACAGTTGTTTTTCTATCATTTAAGAATTATTGCCTTCCTTTGTATTAAATACAGAAGCTGTGTGGCTGCAGCAGAAAATCCTATTTGCAGAAGAGAGATTAGCTGAACCATCACTTTCCTCTGCCCTGAGATCTAAAGCGAAAATGTCTTCTTCTCCCCTTCCCCACTCTCAAGCCCCTATAATTAGTTGCATCATTACAAACAGTTAAGAGCATCCCATTTCACTTTCAGACCATACAGTTTTTGCTCATCTATTCCTGGCCCTATTTGGTTGTCGTATCTTGTGGTAGTGTACTAAGCTACTCTTGTATTAGCTATTTGCTAAATGGGCTCTAATTAAGACCAGTAGCCCAGGTGGCTGAGAGAGGAAAGAAGATGAAGGATTACACTTAACTGCGCTTACTTTTTAAAAAAAAAAAAAAAAAAGAAAAGAAAGAAGATCGTTTGTGCTAAACCTTTAAGCTAAATTAACTTCAAGAATAAAAACAGGGCATATGAACTCAGCAGGTTTCACATACCAGCTGCAAGAAAACAGTTGCTTTCTCTCATTTCTCTCATACTTGAGCAACACAAACTCTCCAAACTGGCTCTAACAGGGCACTGTTCTTGGCAAGCTTAAAGCATTCCCATGGCTCAGACCTTTGAATTTTGCTGTGACAGTCCACAGTGACCCCAGATATGGAAGTGGTTCAAGGGACATCAAAAAAAGAGGCAAGCCAGATGATTAAAAACATACAATGCCAGGTTAGAAACCCATGCTTCACATTAATATACACACTGTGCCAACAAATGGATGGCCACTCCAAAAGGCTGAGACAGTTTCATACTTCTAAGTATCACATATCCAGGAAAAGGACAAGATCTATTTGGAGTGTGGAGGGATGAGTGGTACAGAGACAGAATGCTTTTCTCTCTGAAGGTGTGCTGAATCTTGTTCATTTTCCCATTTCTGGACTACCTTTCAAATTATTAAAGAAGAACAAGAAAAAAACAATCCTCTATAAAGTCTAAATTAGAACTGATGAGTACAACTCTTAATTATCACACTGATTCCTAACTTCCTGGCAGTCCTATAGAATTAACCTGAACAAAACCATTGATGCATGAGCACTTTCTATTACCAGCACTGCAGCACTCATCCAAAGACTTCCACCTTCTACATGGAGGTGGCAGAAAGCCTAAGCGACACAGTGACCCACATAACGTCTGCCAGGGTGTCAGAGACACAGAAGGAAATAACATGTAGGACCACAGTTCAGTCACCTGGAGGAAGTGTTGCTCCCTCTTCAGCACCAACTTTGAGGGAAATTTCTATGTAAACAAGGCAGGTATCAGACAAATCAAACATTTTCAGCCTGTAGCACGGCAGAGATTCAGACACTTCTGCATAGCACTTCCTATGTAAGCAGCACAGCTAATTAACTCTGTTGATTAATGGTGCTCTCTCACATCAAGAATTTATTGAGTCTGTTATTATATACAAGGTCATAATTGCCAAACAGCCACAGCTAAATATCATTCCTTGCAGTCTACCCCTTAAACATCATAATGTAAAATTAATTGGTACTTGTTTGGTAATTAATATGAAATATTTTAAACCACGCAACATAAAACTTACCACTGCTCTTTTCTAAACAGACATGAATGAACAGAACTATTTAAATACCTTGGGAAGAACCTCCTCTTTGGATATCAGGCTGGGATAGGGGGTGCCTTTGTTCTTTGTAGTGGGCTTTTCTGTGCTCAGGCATTTACCAAAAGCACTATTCTTAAATAATTAGTCAGCAATTATTCTAGTTCCATGGTGCACTAAGACAGACCAGCAAACTACACTCTTATGCAAGAATATGAGCGCCCACACCAAAATATCTCTTCAGAATAGTTATTTTGGAGTAGCTGTTTCAGTAAATTTCCAGGCACAACTGAGATCAGCTCACAGCAAATGATCCAACTTTGTCCGAACAACACAGATCAAAAAGACACTTGAACTCCTTTGTCCCTTCTGGGATCTTTAAATCCAGGGTTAGCTGCTATTTAGGGAAAGGGCTGGCAGCATAACAAAGCAGACCCTCACTGTGAAAGAAAAGCCCACAGGCTGGATGCCTAATCCTAAGGATGGGGAAACAAATGCTTTGCACAGTCATGGCCCCTTCCCATGAGCAGGACCTGGGCATTGACTGACAACAAAGTTATGCTGGCTTTACCCAGCCTGGGGCAGTTCCCCCATACCTCAAGGCAACTCAGAGCCCAGGCCTGCCCGGTGGCAGGGCAAGAAACCAGAGACAGCATCCCAAGCCTGGCTCTGCCACACAGGTAAGGAGAGCATCGTGTCCCAGGAGTCCACCAGGAAACAGACCCCAACCAAGAAAAGCCCCTTCTACTTATATTTCTGCAGGCAGTTTTACTACCCCCTAAGGGTTTGCTGGTAATACAAAGCTTGTCTTCAACCACATTGGTTTCCCAAAAATGGGGTATGGGCAGTACAAACTAGGTCTGACTTTTCTCAGCTTGGTTAAGGCAGACCTCAGCAAAGAGACAGCCTTTACATTGATTCCACTTGTCATGCTATGAACACCAGGGATTGGCACAACTCTACGGGAAGTACAGCATGCATGAATTTATGCAGTAAGGCACAAGCAAACAAGCTCCACTCTGGCTGAGCAAACTGTTTATCCCTCGGTAGAGAGAATTACCTTATTGGTGAAACATCTACCATGGCTTAAAAACACTGCACGTGTTCAAGGTTCAATTAACGTGTTAGCTGAACACTGTGTTGAGAACAGGTAAAAGTCTGGAGTGTTCTCTCCAAACCTACTGCTTGAAAGCAAACAAAATACATCAACAGAAGCAGCACCAGGAATAAAACAAATGCAGCGCTATTGCTGGGACTGAATCCACAGAAGTGAAGCAGTTATTTTCACTGCACCTTTTTTTGGTGTTACAATATCCTAGCAAGTAGCAGTTCAATTCAGTCCAGCAGACTCTGAACAGCTCAATAATCTCGCAGGGAAAGAAAATACATAAAGAGATTTGTTACTTCCATGGGTCACAGCCTTCCCTATTTGCTGGGTCCTGGGCAGGCAGCTGGACACATGCCCTAGGAGAAGGCTTGCTCCATGCTAGAGCTTTTTGGAGGCTTAAGGCACTGAATTACTCCCGCTTGTTCAACCTCCTTTTAATTTTTGTCCCTAGCACAGAGTCAAATGAAGAATTCCCCAGACAACCGTCTGAAAGTGTGCAGGTCTTTAAAGGGCTGCAGACCGTGTGTCTGCACAGAGTCATCCCTCAGGAGTCACACAAGGGTTTTCAGACAGCTGTTTGGAGCTGTCTTCAGCCAGCCCCACAGGAACAAGAAGTGCTGAAGATCACGTGCCTGCTCTGTGGTTTGCCATCACTTGTCTCTACTTTTCCAGACAGCCCTCTAGTGAATCACATACCTGCCTTGGAGGGCATGAAACAGTCATAAAAACGTATTAATGATATGCAAACTCTACCCAGGAACAGGAACCAGGAGATCCCAAATGCAATCCCTGATTAATGTGGAAGCTGTGCCTATGCCTGCAGGAAGAGGATAAATGCAAGGCTTCTGTAGCCAGCTACCCCAGGTAAGTGCACCTGCCAAGCCGCAGTATGCAGGTGCTCCTGGGCTTTGTCATCTCCCCACCAACAGTGGGCACATCCTCAGAGAACCCAGGTCTGCATAATTCACTCTTGGAGCTACACAGGGTACACAGCTGGTTAAGCTAGTCTTACCCTTCTCCATGGAGGAGGGCAAATCTGTTCAGCTCCATTTACTCCCATTTGCAGAAAAGAAATAACACTCCCCTGGAAAGCAGGGATGATGCACAAATTTACCAGTCTTCTTGAAAATTCTTCTGGAAGGAGCAGCTTCTTCTAATTAGAAACTAAATTATATGTCTATAAATATTTACCTGCAATAAGCAAAGCTTAGTGAGAAGACATGGATGTGGTTTCTGGGTGGGTTTAAAATGCCTGCTTTGTATTCTAGTGGACTACCTGTGTTAGGTTTGAATTTAAATGTATCGATCCCTACTTAAGGAGGTATCTAAATTACTCAAACATGGTATGGGAATCAGCCAGTGCTATGTTAAACCTCAAACTTTGTAGAAGGACTGTGTTGTATCTTGGTGAGTTTGTACAGTGTGCCAGCTGTAACAGATGTTGAAGGTGTTTTCAACAGCTGGATTCAATGATCTTAAGGGTCTTTTCCTACCTAAATGACTTTATGGTTCTAAGACTGCTGAGTTTGAACCTGACATGAAATAGACTTTGTGTGAATGTACCCAAAGGGCACCATCTAATCCACTGACAATAAATTTTCAGATTTGAGAGGCTAATCTCCATTTACCTGAATGACCCAGCTTCACGTGTATATGTGCTCCATTGCAGAGTCAGGCAGTCCCGGATTATTAGGACATTTAGGCTAAACAAGCAGCCCTGATGCACAACAGGCTGATCTCACTTTTGCCATTTGCACTGCCAGGACACAATGCTAAGCCTATGATACAAGATTAGTGACCAAAGACACCTACCCACAGCAATCAGCCAGAATAAGTCTTTACCTACCAGGTGACCTAGAAACCATTTCCTAGCAGAGCACTTGCTCTTAAGCAGCACCAATGCTGATTTTACACTTCATAGAACAAGTATCTAAAAAACCCAATATGTTCATTGAATTTAACACTGTACTATGACAACACATGCCACCATTCATTTCTCACCTCGCAACATCATGAGATTGGCATCAGCCCACACGGTAAACAGCGTTAAAACAACTTGCAGGAAGGAAGAATGTCACTGTGAATCAGCCACTGAAAGAGGTAAATCAGGATTTGGCTCTTGCTCTGACACCAGCTCTCTTCTCAGCCTGACCTCAAGTCACAGAGTTTCTCTGCATGCCAGTTCTCCAGCTGTGAAAAAGGTAACGACCACCTCCTCCCGGCAGTGCCATCAGGCAGCAGCACTGCACCTCCAGCTACATGGTACCTGCCTTCTCCCCTGCCTCCTCCCATCATCCCTCATGCTCTCTGCCTCAGCTCTGCAGAGCAGCTCTTTTCCTTCCACCTCCCTCTCTCCAAACTCTGAAGTCACCTTGGAAGCTTCTTATAAAAAAAAAAATAAAAAAATCTCAGATTTGTGTCCAGCCAAGGTTATTGGAGCCATCACCTGCAGAAAACCCCACCAGAAGCAGGGCCACATCTTCTAAAGAGGAGCAGGATTACACATATAGCTAAAGGATCGAGGCTTGTTTATATTAGAAGAAAAAAAATTCCTCATACTAGGCTTGATTCATGCCAAGCAGGGTGCAACAAGATCACCCACCTAAGCATGCTCCTCTCAGAGGCAATGGTTGCAGGATCTAGCATGCCACATTTACTTGATTGGTAGAACACTTTGGAAATGTTCCTGGAGTCAATGACTAAATAAGTCCCTCTCTCGATTTTAAATTGGAGATAAATGCGGCATGTCGATTGGCAAGTACATTATAACAGCTGGAAGCAAAAAGACAATATGGGGTATTTCAGGCCCTTGTTCCTTCATTTTTTACCCTGGGCATGTTAAACAACTAAACACCACACTGAGCAGATCAGTGTTTTACCAGATAACACTGTGGGATTCTAGCTGTGAGATGCCAGGCTCCTTGCTGGCACGAGCTCCCATGGCAGCCTGGTGGCACCAGCCAGCCTGATGAACCTACCTACTGCTGCCAGCAAGGCCCAAGAGCACAGGCACAGCTTTGCTGTGCTGCCTTGTTGCAAAAAATACAAAAGAAGCAACCTTCATTAAAAAAAAAAAACAAAAAACAAAAAACAAAACCCAAACAAAATAAACACCTAGAGAGGCAAGAATAAAAACACTAGTGACATGGACATGATGTTTGCCTTGGTCTCTTGCAAGTATGGGGAAAAGCAATTTTTACATAAAAGAACAGTAAGGCAGGTGCTGCTACCAGTGTGTTACTATAAATTCAAAGCAGCTTCCCCATATTCCTGCAAAGCTGGTCTAGATTCGATACAGCCAAAAGCAAAACTTCATTCGAGGATGAGATTTCAGAAGGCAATCTGTGGCCCTTTCACCTTGGAAAGGCAAGGAGCCTATCATGTTAAAATGATGGTGTGATAAAATGGGTTATGTTCTCCATCTGAATGGTATTATCTACATTATTAATGATGAAGTGCATATAAAAGCTTATTAATGTTCACATTCATTTCCTTTCCCCGAAATTATTTGATCATATTTAGAATGTGAAAGCTTGTGCACCTAATGGTGCAGTTGACTGGCGCTTTCTCTTCAGTTGATACACTGCAGATACAATACTTGATTTTTACATTTTTACTCTTCAATTTCTTTAAGATACATGCTCTTTACTTCTGGTAATACTTCATTTACAGAGACATATAGTTAGAGGTATGAACTAAATAGACACCAAACAATTATTTTGCTACAGCTTTTGCATGGACAAAAGACATTTGTTCAAGCAACAAGTCTATAAAATCACAAAGGCTGTAAGATGGGGGGGAAAAACACAGGCCATATAATGAGATCACAAAAAATTGCCAGAATAAAAATCCTAATGCTTAAACAGCAAATTATTCATTACTAGAGATTATTTGCAGACTATGTGCCATTAAGGATATCAACACATGGCCCTTGAAGCAATCCTGCACATACATAATTCGATAGCACAAGGGTTTTCCATAAGAAACCAGTTCCTTTATGGAAAGGAGCTGAAGCCTTAGCTCAGTAAATAGATGTCACCAGGTACATCAGTTAAGGCCACATGCAGGAGTCAGCTACTCTGGTTTTGCCTACTTCCACACAAAGATGCAGTAGCATGCAGCTGTGAGGGGGATGTAGGGCTTTGTGAGGGCATTCTCCCCAAGTACTCTTTTAAAAATTAAAGAGCAAGCCTTGACAAATAATGCCAGCACAAAAATGCACATCTGTATATAAAAAACAGCTCATAACATGAGGAACAAACATCAAGCAGACAAGCCTGCTAGGCCAGGAGGTTCAGCACTGCATGGAAGAAATTCAACAGCCTCCATTTTTGGTTGTACATATGCAGACAGGAAAAATTTTTCTTCCCCCAAAAGAAAAACACACACAAATGTCTGTCATCAAAAAGCACATGCTCTTTCAGAATGTCACAATTACCTAGCCACAACTAAATGCTGTAATTTGTTGACCAACTCCTTGCAAACTTTAAGAATTACCTCAAACCCTTGGTTAAAACTGCAAAATAATTTCTCCCCTTTAATTGTAATTTTGTAATGCTTTGATTCCCACCCAACCCCAGGCTGAAGGGCTCCAACAGCATGCTGCTACACGTTTGTAGCGTAGCAGAGAAAAAAAGGCCGAAGCCACAGACAGCAGCTGTGGGAACTTGCCAGCCCAAGCTTTCCAGCTAACAAAAAAAGTGGCAAATGACAGATATGTAGTTCTGGAAACAAAAAAAAAAAGCTAACTTAAATATGGGAACAGCCAAAAAAAATGCACTAAATAGTTAAAATACAGAGGTAGTCTGCCAGCAAGTTTAGCTCACCTGTATGCTCTGCAACATACAGAGGCAGCATGTGAAGTAGAGCATTCAAGAAAAGCAGGAATAAAAAAACCAGAAGAAATTGTCAATGCTATCAGGATATACTTGAACCATTTGCCTAACAGGCTTACCCCTACAATATCTGGCTCCTGTAGGCATCTGCTGACACCAGACCGGTGTTAGCAACACTGAAAGGAAAAAATTCTGGACAGAGATTTAAAAGAAGCCTAAAAACATAACATGTTGAAGCATTAGTTATTAGCCTGCAGACAGCAATAGCTCCAACAGTAGCTCCTAAATAGCACGCTGCTCATTTCACAAGCAAAGATCTGCTGATGGTGGGACAGCTTTCGGAAGAGGAGAAGGCACTTGGCCTGGCTCCTCCCTGAACAGACTGCAAGGCCAGCACAGGGAAACCCTTCCCATCACCAACACATCCCAGAGTCTCTGCCTCTCTGGCAACAAACAAGCAGGATCAGCTACATACAGACCTCTAGCAACAGCACTTAAAAGTCTTCTTAGCTTCCAGGGATTTGCTCCCCAGCCCAGCCTGTGACCGACAGCACTGCCTGGCGGTGCTGCTGACAGAGTGGCACCGACCTGAAATCATGCCCCAGGGGATGCACAGCACGCACTGCCACCGCGTCCAGTGACCAGCCAGCTCCAGCTCAAGCACTTCTATTCCCAGGTCACAGAAAACATCTGTCCACCCTCGGGCAAGGATCCAGATAAAAACATCACCTTCCTGGAACCAAGCCATTACACAAGCACCCAAGCTGGGAGCAGTGTTTATTTCTCTACTAAATGTAGCCATGACAACGACATCTTCATTTAAGAGATGAGCTGGAAGAGGTCATGAGGCGCTTGTCAGGCAGGGATAAAATACCACACCTCAAGAGAGTACAGGAGGGTAAATTTCTGCTGGATGCCATCTGCAATTCAAGAAAATTAACACCTTAACATGACAGGCACACCCCCTTCAAAACAGCCAGGCATCTAGGCACAATCACTGATGAGCCTTTCCAGCATTACCAAAGAGCAAACTTCTGGAGGGTTTCTCTGCTAAAGAAATATCTACCACATACTTAAGCACGCTACAGCACTCCAGAAATTCTCTTGACTCAAGTGCTTCTTTTTTACCTTGAAACTACTTACAAAATTATCAGGAAGTGAAACATTGCAGACACCATGACCAAAAAAAAAAAAAAAAAGAAAGAAAAAAGAAAAAGCAGCTTCCGTTTCCCCTTTTCCTTCTCAAGCCTGTATCTTGCTCTCTTTGGTGACTCAAAGCCACCTCCTCTGAACAGAACCGTCCCTGAAGGCATTTAGAAGGCAAGCAGGGACATAGTTCAGGGGTGGTCTTGGCAGGGTTGGGTTTATGGTTGGGCTCTATGATCTTATAGGTCTTTTCCAATCTAAGTAATTCAATGGTTCTGTGTCAGAGCTAAGGTGCCATCTGCACAAAAAGGCAGCAACCATCATTCCATCATTCCTACAGGTCTGAACAAGCACAGAAATTCTGGCACATCCCAGTTTTTCCAAGGTTTTTATTTTATTTTAAAAAGCATGGAGGCATGTCTCACAGTATGCATGATACCTAGGTAGATCATGGCTCTGGAAAGACAGTTGCAGCCACGGTGGAGTTATTTTGGTCCAACCACATTTTCATTTCACACACAATAATAGAGACACACTCCTGTGGGTAAATTCCTCCTCCTTCCCTCCCCACAATTACCTTAGTTTTGTGGCTGAGTATTTTGTACTAAAAAGGATTATCTCTTTCTGGCTGTGAGCCCTTTCAAAACCACTTAGAAGACTGCAAATTAATATACACACCTTAATATTATCTAGTCATAATATGAGGAAGGGAGCAATCGTGGCATCTCATGCCACACAAAATTAACTCGTGGGCTGCCTGTGGCCACGGGGCACAGGTTCATTACTCTCATTTTATACAGCAGATTCAGGGGCATTTTCTCATATGCTTTTACTTGTCAGAGAGAAAGGATACACAGAAAGACATTCTTGTCAACTGAATGATTCTGAAGTAAGTTAGACACACCATCAGTCAGAAATGTAATTGGTTTTGTTAGGAGACTATTTCTTACTGTTGTATTCATTTTGGTTTTAAGTGTGTTCAGACACAAGTCCAGCCTTTGCCCAGCAGATTTTTATGATCTTTGACATCTGTTTAAAATTATTTAAACATCTGTTTAATGCAGTTTCTCTCTGACCATAATAAAACAGACCCTGATGGTCAGCAAAGAACTGTAAAACACATGAAAATATTTGGGAAAGGGAGAGAAATGGTCCTTTCAGTTCTAGTCACACTGCATTACTCTGAGCAATCAAGGACAACAGGCAAAATACCAGGAGACAGGATGAGGTTTTGCATTTAATAGCAGCCTAAGTACCATACACTAACCATTTATCTGGGCTTCATTACCTTCATGCATGCATATGCATGCAAGGGCAGCCTAAAAATAATTCTGTTTGTACATACAGGGCCTGGGCTGGTGACACTGAAGTCACAGTAAACTACAACCCTCCAGGTACACTGGCCCAAGGCTGGCTAGAGCCTGTGTCTGTCTCAGACTTACAAGCAAGCTTCTCACTGAATCTGGCAGTGCAGGCATGAAACCATCAAGCACTACATCTCTTAAAAGCAGCTATGCAGGCTGCACTTCTAAGTAATTTCCCATTTTATTTCTGTTTATAGAAAACCTTCTCAGCGTCTTTCAAAGACAGAGTGATACATTTCTTCTACAAACATGCATAGCTCTAACCAACAATAGGCAGTGGAGAGCTTGCATCAGCCTCTGACAGACACCAACAAGCAGGATGCCCCACGCACACCCCGCTCCGACCGTCGCTGCCTCTGACGGGCACAATGGGCACATTTGTGCCACGGAGGCGAAGGCAGAACTGGCATCCCAAATCAAACACTCATGCACAGAGCAACTCTGTTGGCTTTAAACAGAAAGAAGAGGATGGAATTAGCTAAAGAGACAACCTGCAGGCCTGTGGGCACAGCTGGCAATTCTGCAAGGAAGGCCCCAGCTGGCAAGGCAAGACTGAAAATGAGATGGAGACACTAGAGAAACTTCAGGTTCTTCTAAAATAATTTTCCAAAAGCTGAATCACAGAAGTTTACACATAGAATTATTTGAAGATACTTTACCTCTCACACAATGCTGACAGGGGCAACTGTTTGTTTGCTGCCCAGAACCCTCAGCGAAAACCATGAAGATGAAAAGCACATTCAAAAGGACATCAACTACCAGGCTTTCTCTGGAAAAGTTTGCAAGTGGCAAAAAAACAGTTCTCAAGAAACCAAGTTTAGTGTAAATATGAAAAATAAGCTGGGCAAAGAACTGCAGACAGCAAGCAAGCAGGGAGAGTGGCAGCAGGAAGAACCCCACATCTGCTGATTACTCAAAGGATAAGAGAGGTGGGTCCAGGCAACAACTGCTGCTCAAAAAGCAGCCACAAAAGTCACAAGCAGATCAATACCTTCACCCTTTGAGAGCTTTGGCAAAGGATAAAGGACACTTATGAGGAGGAGGGAATAGCAACTCAAAATACAGGAAGGGATGAAGAGCTGCAGAGCAAGGAGGTTTCCCCAAACAGCACTGGAGGGGCACAGCAGGGGTTTCCATGCCCTATCATACATACACAGCCTGGCTCGAGCTGTGTCAGTGCCGCTCACACCTGAAAGATTCTGGCTGCTCACTTGTTGAAGAACTTGTCCTCTGCTCCTTCTGAACTCTAGCTTAATTGTAACAGCTAGAGGCTTTTACCATAAACAACTGTACCCTCCCACAATATAAAATACTAATGCTTATTGAAATGAAAAAGGTACAGACAATGACTTAGATGGGGAACAGTACAGCAGTAACTCTTAGAATTGGAAAAAAAATGTTTTTTCAGTCTTAAAACAACTTGCATGCTTGATGCAATTAACATTCCCTGCAGAGATGATAAAAAAAAGGACCAGATATATGTGTTAAGATTTAGAGCAAGTTTTGCAGTATTTGTATATGACAACTAAAATATTTAAAATATCAGAATGTTTACAAATGCACAGACACCACTATGAACAAATATTATAATCCTATTAGTTAGTTTTGGTTTTATGAATTATTTTAGCTTGTTTTCATCTTAATATTTAATCATTCAAAAGCAACTAGTGGCAGTTATAGAAAAAAATAAGGCCCGAAAGATATTAATCTAGAAATGGATGATGGTAGAATACACTTCCTGTGGTTAAATCACATACAGGTTTCTCTTGGTTCAACTGATGAGCTAATAATTACCATCACTGGAAGCAAATTCAAGCAACCTACACTCATGCTAAACTCTTAAACTAAGCTCTCCTAACGAGTGAATGCAGCCAAAAGAACTGATAATCTCTTTTAAGGTTTAAGTGTAGCAATACTTTAGCACCTTTCAGCTGTATCAAAAAACAGCAACAGTTAGCATCTGTCTGTCTTCAAAGCCTGTATGAGAAATGGTGTGATTAATTTCTCATCTGTCTGAATGCCACCTGTGCTGTTAGATACACTTGGTAAGAAAAGCCAAGCATGGAGGCAAGGAGGAAACAGATCACTTAAGAGAAACGCACGTTTGAACTCTCAGCAGGAAGGTTCTCCAGTCACCGACATGATGCTCTCCTCACTGGTCAAAAAAGTCATGGATCCAGCAGAAAACACGTGCTACAGAAATCCCAATGACAGGAAGAGAGCTGTTGGTTTCAGAGTCAACCTTCCCTGAGCATCACAACTAAGACCTGAAGCACCTCACACACGGTGCACAGACAGCAGCCCACACTCACAGCAGCCCAGGTCCAGACTGCTGCAGCGACATGTGGAGTGTCCCTCGTACTCCAAATCTCACTGCAGGACACTGTGAGCTGTGGCCTCTGGCGCTCAAGGAAAAGGAAACAATTTCCTGAATCGCTGCAAGTTATCACTGTCACAGTTGCCTCAATCTTCAAGAGCAGGAAGAAATGCAGAAGGAGCCTGCTCCCACAACCCCAGAGAGGGGCTGTTGCAGGAATGCAAATTATTCCTGGAACAACTTCACGCAGGAGTTGTTACAGGAATGCAAATCTTCCCAGACACATCATTCTTCGGCCCAGATTCACCTCTGTTTTGACTGAGTCTATCTGTAACCACATGGGGCTGCTGCTAGTGTGTCTCCCACAGCCAAAGGTGGGCGAGCCCGGGGACAGCACTCCTCCAATCTGATGCAGAGGAGAAGCAGAGTTTGTCCTCATGCACACAGCGCTGCTGCAGCGCAGCCCCGGTGCCTTGGTTACACTGCTCAGGCTGCAGGTGGGAATGGCTCCACCAGCAACAGCTCCAAGCACAGAGAAACAGGCACACAAAAACTTCTGCTCTCAGTTTAAGAGGAAGCATCACAGCCAGCTCTGAATGTATGCTCCCCCTCCTCCAGTCCCTCAGAAGTCAAAGAAAAAAATCTATTGAAGAAAATTAAGGAAATAAAAAGATCCGGTAGGATGGGTACGGGTAGACCAACACATCTCTCTGTAAACAACAAGAAACATGTCCACAAAGAAGAATTATCAGCCTGTCTTATCATGTCCCAGGCCACAGTCTGACCAGGAACAATGACAAGCATTCACCAAAATTCTGAGTATCCCCAAAGCAGGCACACTGCAGGGGTGTAACAGCAGTTCTAAGGAGCCTCCCTCAGCTTTGAACATTCTTAGAGAAGACAAAAAGGGAGAACCCTAAGGCAACAGCCCATCATTTTTCTACAGCATTACAGACTTCATCAAGATATGAACTACTTGACTTAAATCTATTTTGACTTCTACTGCTGCTGCTGAAGCAAAATTCTCGCTGTAAGATGTCAGTAAAGGTTTAAAAATGCTAAAGGCAGAAAATTCAAGGGCTTCATTAAACATGTAAAAAGCACTGAAATGGTACAATTTTGGTCCTTTGTAACACATGTATTTTTAATATTAATGCTTGCTGCTTGGATTTTTAACACACAGATCCTACCTGAATCTCCTTATTTATGAGACTCTGTCTGTGCACCATGGGGTAGTGAAGCCTCATGGTGTGAAACATTTTCTTCACCAGTCAGAAGCACCACATCTAAAGATGAGGATATTCAAGGGACATGTCAGGAGACAGCCTATAAATACTGCCTTCTGTTACACACGAAAACACATTATAGTCTGCTCCCACAGTATCGCTTTCACTTTAGAAGGAGCTTTATAATTTTCTCCTTTCAAAACTCTTTTCAATGTGCAATGTAGCAGCTTTGTACATGTGGAAGATTTTATTGGAAAAGCATAAATAGACTGTGAGCGAGGCTTATGATCTCCAAGTACGGGTATCTGGAGAGGGGCTGGCTGCAGGCAGTCCTTCTGAACCCCACAGGAAGGGTCTGAGGCTTGCAGGACACCCACGCTGCAGATCACAGGCAGACCACGCTGAATTAAAAATAGCAGATTAAAGCACGCAAAGTGTGTAACAGTTGGTAGAGTGTATGGATAAATCAGGATGTGGGAGTCATAATATCAATTTACTAAATATTTATAAATGCTTCTAACTACCAGTGATAAGAAATACTTTAATACTGATTACAGCTTCTGCCTATTGCTAAATTTAACACAGTCCAAGGGTTTAACACTATGGGTTTCCTAGTAGCCTGTGAAGAGCAGCAACAGCTAATCCGAAGAGGCACTTCTTAAGTAAAAAGGCGACACGAAAAACGGTTTCTGCGTATGGCACAGCAATGAAGCAATGCAGAAACCCAAAGGAAGGACAGGCAGAGCCGAGAGGCCTTTCGAAACGAACCGACATCCACTTCCATCCCACCCCGCCGACGGGAGATGTCAGGGTTTCACCAGGGACCGCGGGGCGGCAGCTCGGCGGGGACGGACGAGCGCCCGCGCC
>VZTX01020975.1:0-70989 GCA_013400915.1 Pardalotus punctatus | reverse complement strand
CCGGACCGGGCGGGACCCGCAAGGACCCGCCCCGCGCCCCGGCCGGGGTCCCCGGGCACCTGCTGAGCGCCGGGGGATCCGCAGCCCGAGCGGCCCCGGCTGCTGAGCGATGCGGCGCTGCCCTCAGGGCCACAGCACTGCCCTCAGGGCCACAGCGCTGCCCTCAGGGCCGGGTACCCCTGTCCCCGCCGCAGGGCCGCTGCCCCGAGGGCACCGCGCTGGCCTCACCCCTGAGCGCCGAGCTCTGAGGGCCCGCGCTGCTTCCCAGCGCGCTGAGGGAAAGCAGGGAACGTGCTGTCCCCAGCCCGTGTAGAGGAGAAGCCGAAGCCTTAACCTTTCCCTTTCTTCCATGTATGCCTGCAAATCCGTTTGTCAAATCCCATCAAACACATACAACTATTTGACAGGAGTCTTCTGGCGGTTTTTTACCTCTTTTTGTAGTAGCTATCTTGCAGAGATCTGGTAACTCCTGACAGTCCAAGTCTCTTCATACTCAATACATTATTTCACTTTTCAAAGACTAACATACTAGATAATAAGTACAATTTAACAAGCAAACAAACAAGCCCCACAGTCCCTGCCTCACGCTGCAGAGGCAAATGAACATCATCCAATATTCCTGTTGAGCTGACCTGGGGGAAACTTCAGTTCCACCCTCAGAGCTGGCTGTCAGTGTGACTCGAGCCCCAGCGCACAGCCAAGCGTGCAAGGCCAGGGGCTGGCAAGGAGGGGCGGGGAGAGGAAAAGAAAAAAAAAAAAGCATGAAGGGGTAAATCTACATTCTTTCTTATGCCTCAGAGTTGACAAGATGAATCCCTGAAGCATGTGATTTGATTAAAATCATTGGCACAATGCACAGCAACAGGAGTTACAAACATGCTGAAGGTAATGAGGGTAATTACTTTTTTTCCGAGGACATGCAACTGAAGAGCAAAGGACTGAAGATTCCCTCTTCCCCTCCTCCAAGTCACACAAAGGCCAAGTATTTTCCCACAAGTTAGATTCTGCAGTAAGGAACTTCCATACCCTGCAACACATCCAATATGACAGTGATTTATGACTTTTCAACCCTTAATTGTAGAATGAGGTGACTCTAAGTAGTTTAAAAAGAGAGAAGTGTTTTCTATGGAAGAAAACCAATCCAGCAAGGAAGCAGATGCTGGTTTCAGGCTTTTGAGGCATCATTATAAGTGGGGATTAAAAATAACACACAAGTTATAACACATTTTGTCCCCAACTCTTTTAAAGGGGTCTTGATGGTAAAATAGTGCTAATGTAAATCAGTCTTTTAAAAGAAAAAAAAAAAAAAACAAAACAAAAAAACCCCAGTGAGACAATCCAATACCAGAATGTATGAACTGTGGCAGTTTTTCATATCTTCACTTCATCTTAGGGTCTTCATCAAGCCACAACACCTGGGAGCATTACACTTGCATCAGCAGATTTGCTGTGTCAAACCACACACTAAGAAGGGCAGCTGGCAGCCATGTGCCAGGGAGTGGAGCCTATGTCCCACCAATTCAGGCCAGAAATTCTGCTTTGGAAGTCCACTCTGAGGCTCTGTTGA
Source organism: Pardalotus punctatus (assembly GCA_013400915.1). Lineage (NCBI taxonomy): Eukaryota > Metazoa > Chordata > Aves > Passeriformes > Pardalotidae > Pardalotus > Pardalotus punctatus. Next base: position 69,422 of record VZTX01020975.1, on the reverse strand, counting down.
ACCACATGCTCACCACACCAAGGTCAGAAGTAAGTAGAAGTTAGCTCCCACCTGAAAGCAAGGAAAAATTAAAATAAAATAAAATAAAATAAAATAAAATAAAATAAAATAAAATAAAATAAAATAAAATAAAATAAGGAAAATGAAGGGAACTTTCAGCATTATAAGGAAAGGTCTGTTTTGTTATAAAGGCCTGTTTCCAATGACCTAGCATTCACTATAGCCTTCTCCTTGCAATTAAAGTTGGGGGATACATAAGGAAAATGATTCTTCAGATTTGTCCTATGCTCCCCTCACTTTCTAATCCAAAAATCTGATACAAATCCTTGTACCTTCTTTGGGACCTCCAACACTCGCCTGTCAGGGAGCTAAGCCAATGGCATGTCATCTGAATGGAAATCTGCTTGGGAGTCAGTAACTGGGCGAGATGCAAGCTGGTACTTATAGAGGAGCTGGGTTGTGACAATGTTATAATATTTTTCTCAAGTTTTTTGTTCCCAGAAAGTCAAGTCTCATGCCAGCTCCTCTTTCCCCCACCCCACAGGATGATGTCTGGGAAGACCAACCACCTACAATGCCAGGGACATGCAGGACTGCAGAAAGTCTTCATGTCCCCTATTAACAGGACATCTCGCAGTTTACAGAGGTCCTTACAATTTCATTTACACTTTCTATTTAAAGTGTCAGTCGCATGAACTGCCAAGAGTATTCACAGTGTTACAGTTGTTACGCACAAAGTAAAGGAATCCAAGATTTCTCTGACAGTACAACGTCCTCCTCTCCTGTTCACAAAATTGCACAAATAATTACATTCCAGGCTTCTGCCTTAGCATGCACAATCAACAAAAGCTTTTCTGAGCTGTTTTACTCAACAACTTCTTAGCCTGGGCTGGTACATTACAGTAATTCCATGACACATTTTCACATGAAAATATGCCATATGCTCAGCTGCCTTTTTTGAAGAAGAAGAAGAGTCACAAAGCCATTAGCTAATTTTTGAAATAACGGTCATACCTGCAACTCTCAAACCTGTAGCACTAACATTGGCTTTCCATACTGAGACATTAAAAAGTATCATCAAAACAGGTATGCAACATCCTTACTGAGAATACACTTGAGCTTGCCAGATATTGTCATCTTGGATTAAATCTATATTTGGAAAGGAAAAAGCCCTAGGGCTACACTGGGCCTCTGACAGGGAAGTGGAAAGAAACCCTCTAAGGACAGCTGGTGCATTTGTTCCTTGCTGACCCATACCCAATCCTAAGAGGGTTCTGTGCATCCAGCTGAACTCTACTGTGAAACACAACCCCCTATTACATATTTTAAAAAGCAAAATAGGTACATAAAAAGATTTAACTTTAGCACTTAAGCAATTTCTGTTCAACAAAAAGTAAGAACAGAACTGCCCCAAATATTTTGCAGTTGCCCACACTTAGATTTCTTGATCTTCTGGCCACAACAAATTAGGCTCTGTAGTGTACTGATGCCGTATCACAGACGTCTGCCTTTTTTTTCTTCACCTTTTCATCTTGTCCCCAGCAAAACCAAAGTTCCTCCAGTTCCACCTAAACTGGATTGTCAGCCATTTGCTATCAGCAGTCATACACACATGAGACACTTCCTCACTTAGATCTTGTGTCATGAAAGCCTCAGTATTCTTATACACTTGGGCTCAACAAAACTCCTTTTTTAAGGCACGCTTAGACCTAAGCATGTGGCTTCAACAGAACTTCATCACCATCAGAACTGATCAGCCCTTGGTTAAGATCTCACGTGTCATTTTCATAGGGGGTAATAGTGCAAGTCTTCGTTTGGGTATTGGCTTAGGACTTGACATAGTCACTATAAATTCCATCTCATGCCACAGTGCTCCTGCTTGGTGCTTGTTCCTCATGGTGACTGGCTTGCTGCCTGTACAAGGAAATTCTCCCACTTTGTGAGGAGCACCTTCTGACATGGTTGGGGAAGGATTTTAGGTAGAGGCCACCAGATCTCTATGGGCTGCTCTGAGCATTACTCTGCCACCACAGACTCAGTGTGTCTTCCCATGCAGTATCAGGGAAGAAAGCAATCTTGTTGAAATAAATCCATTTTACTGTATTTACACACTATAGTGAGCTGGGACATGGGTGGGAAGTGGGTGAATAGCCTACATAAACAAGCAAGGTCAAGAGTTCTCCCCGCACCCTGTTCCTCCTGCAGCAATACAAATATGTCTGCAAATTATCTGCTGAAACTCTCCAAGCCCTCCTGCATCTCAAACAGCCAGATCTCTGCATTAGTCTGATGTTTCTGCAACCCAACAGGATGTGGTCACTTTAAGGCAGCCAAAAGTCTGCACTGCCACCCTCCTCCCTGCTCCTGTTCTGCCTGCACAGCTGAGCAACAGAGGCAGGGGAAGGGCTTTACTCTGGTTTTTGCTCCAAATTCAGGTCAGCTGCTGTATTTAAGCAGGATGATCACTCACAGATGGAGGGTGCAATTGTTCCTAGACATATATTTGGCTCCTGCCTCATGAAGAAAAGTAAGTAAATACAGTCAGCATATTCCTCAGCAGTGTTTATTTGCTACTGCTGAGCAGAGATGAAGGACAGAACTGATACCAAAAGACATATTTGTTATCTCTAACCATTTCTAATAACTTCAGATACCTGGCATGCCTCTGGTCTCTCTGCCTGTTGCCTATCGTCTAACAGCAGCATGTGAACATCTTGCTGCACATTCTTCCCCCTTACAGACTGGTGGGAGTCAGATTAGAGTGATTATGAGACTGCAGTGGGGGAAACAAGCTCAAACATACAAAGCTGTGTGAAGTTGAAATGGAAGGGCAGACTCTGGCCACAGCAGGAGACTGGCAAGCAGAACACCAGAGACAGTAACTAATTATTGCTGTCACCATCTCCCCTCCTGCACTGCTCCAGCACACAGGGTGACTGCAGGGTGGGAAGCGGGTGGTCATCTCAGAAGATGTTTCAAGCTGCCTGTCATTGCCCTCTCAAAGTCTTCTTCCTTTCTGTTTTAGTATGATTCTTTTTCACAAGGTAGAATTTATTCTAGTAATTTTTCCCAAGGGTGATTCTTTTCATCTCATTAAGCTATTTTTCCTCCTAGACCTACTTGTTCAATATATACATGGGACAGGGGGACAAGGTGGGGACAGTGTGGAATGAAACAAAGTGAATCAATCCACTGACAAGGGCAGAGAGAGGCAAAGAGGAGACCTTGGAAGCACCTCCTCTTACCCAGACACAGGCCTCCTCTCATTTCAAATACTTTTTGATTATACTTCTGCAGCCATGTAGTTAATGCACAGCGAGGCTTAGACATATGATACAATAAGAAGCTGTGAATTTAAAGATGGAATTACAATTATTACAGCTTTTTGCTGTGTTAACCGAAACAGAATAAACTCTCTCTCACATATTAAGGTGTCCTTACAGTGCATCTAAGGTAGCACCTCTCTTGCAGATGTCCATATAATTAGTACTAGGTATTGAAAACAGGGGAGGAATTAAGGCAGATGACAACTAGACAGGCTGAACTGGATCAACTCCTTTCTGGTTACACCAGTCTAGAAATGCATCTCTGCAAAAGAGAAAGATTTCACTGACAGTAGAAACCATTAGTCTCACTTCAGTTCTCAAAGCAACATGTTAGTGGCCTGTGAAAATACATACCCATCTCTACCATTCCTGATGAGAGACTGCAACAAAATTTTCAGCAATTTGTCACATAATCCAGTGCTCAATCTAGAAACCAGGTAAATCTACTGCCTTGTATCACAAAAAAATGGCCAGAGAGATCTGTGTTACTTTGCTGTTTGGGGTTTTTACTTTTATTTCCTGTTCTTCTTCCCTGGAAAACACCAAGTTATCTGATTCTGCTTTCAGCTTTCCAACAGAAAAAAACCCCCAAAAACATAAAAAAATAAAACCAACAAAAAAACCCAACACATTAGACACTTCACCACACTATGGAGCTGCAGACTTAGCTGTGGAGTCTGGACTCCACCACAACAGACACTTTATACCAACTCATACTGAAGTACTAGGGGAAAAAATTTTAAAAAGGGAGGAAAAAGAAATGAGGAAAAAAGAAGGATGAGCAAAACCAGATTAGTGAGAGGTAAGCTCAGTATTTAAATTTTCTGTTCTCAGCCCTATTCCACTTATGGGTATATAAAATATCTTTTATCTTCTATGTCATTAATCTGTTAGGGCAAACATGAAGAGAAAACAGAAGACATTAAAAAAGTATGTTTAGGGCTTCCTTGTGCATAGTGTAAGTACATGTGAGTTTAAAGTATTCCAATCCTAGCCACAGCACCCCACTTCAACTCAGGACAACAGTTTCTGGACTTTACAAGCAGTATTTTCCAGTACTCACAGTATGAAATGATTCATCAGTTTTGAAGTATTCTTGTTTAATTTAAATCCTCATTTTCCACTGACTTACATTTTGAAGTATGCCTGACCTTTAAAGAATTCAGCAAATGGTCTCCAGGGGGTAAGATTCCTGTTCAATTGAACCATCCCCTGTACCCCTCTGAGTGAAACATCAAGTAATTGTCTAAGTTGTATTCATCTAATTAGTCACACTCATTAGAAAGATATAATTGAGGGTTCAAACAGACACAACACCAACCTCTCTTTACACATGACTTTACTATATAAACTATAGCAATTAGTTACCTATTAGCCCTTGTTCTGAAGTTTCTTTCTCACTTGCATCCTCAAGATTAAATTTATTGAACTGTCCCACAAATATAAAATACCAGTTTTTAATCTCAGTTGCATCAGGAAATCATCATTATTTTCATATAAGAAGATTTCATATCCTGGGTCTTTTCACAGTACCTGCATAATCTTCATTTCTGTCTGGTGCTAGGGTAGCCAATGGGACACGAATGGATGCAGGCCAGCGGTGTTGAAATCCATCAGCTGAAACAGAATAATTTTGGAAAGAAAGCCCTGGGTCAGTTGTCCAAGGCTGCAGTCTTGAAATGCCATTTTCTGATAGCAAATTCCTTCCCCAAACTCAACTATATTTTACACAGGCCCCAAAAGCAAGCAAAAGATTCTTCAGGTCACACAAAGAATGAAAAGCCATTCCTGAAGTTGGATTAGTTAGAAGGGGTGTGGAAGCACACAGTGACCAACATGCACTTGTCACCAAGGAGGGAGCAGAACTGTTTGGGATAGTTTTCTCTCTGGTGTTAGGGTTTAGCCCGTAACTCAAGGGGAGGGAGTTTTTCCCTTGCATTAGGGAAGTTACGTGGCTCAGAGCTCTGTGGAGAGAAAGATGTGACAGAGGGTATCAGTAACAATTTTTGGAGGAATGCTGGAACTCTGGAATAAGTTCAGATCTGCTGGATGCAAGCTAATGGAAACAAATCAGCCCATGTAGTCCATGTTGCTTTACAGTTAGATAGAAAACATGTTTTGCACTACAGAACATTCCCTAACAACAAGGAAACACTAGATTAGAACCTCACAGAATGAAGGCTGTGAAGAAAACCAATTTAAATATCCGAACACAACAAAATATAGAAGAGAATTAATGATTTGTTTTCAGGAGAACAAAGGGTACATATACTATGGTATTGGCTTATCTCAAGCTACCTGCATCATCACAAGCCATGCTAAAACTGATATATATCAAAATTCTTCCTAGAAGATAAATCAATCCCAGCCATTATATACACTTCTGCTGTAGCAATACTTGAAAACAGGAGGGAGCTAATATTCAAGGTCACAGGCCACAGCCTAGAAGCTTGTCTGCAAGCTGAAGGGCATGATGGGGCTCAGCTCCATGTGTGCACAAAAGGCAGAAAGCCAGCAAACAGCCAGCACAGCTCTGAAAATAAGGAGAAACACCAAGCTCTTTGGGGCACAGAACCAACGGGAGGGGCAGACTTGGAAAGAGTTTGTTTTGCATTCAGAAACAAAACTATCTACACTCTCCTGCAAAATTTAAAACAAGATAATGTGCCATAGCTGATTCACAGGAGTTTCTTATTCTTCTATCAAAAAATACTTCTCCCAACTCCAAATTTCATCCTGCCACTCATGCAAACAAAGAAAATAGTGTTTTGCTTTTAAAGTTTCTAGTGCCTAGTCCGACTAGTTTGTATCCCAGTACCTGGCCAACTGTATTAGCTGCTACACAGGCAGAGGAGGACAAAGATCTTCCCCTGAAGAGCACGAACCTTTGGAACATGAATGAAAGAAATCCAGCAGCACAGTTAACTTAGTTTAGTTTTACTAAATTTTACCTTACATGCTTTGTAACTGCTATAGGTTCTTGCATTTACAGACTGCCCATTCTGAGGTTGGTGGTGGTGGTGGTTCTTCAGATTATACATTTTGAGATGTTTTATGCTCACTACTTCCTTGCTAAAAACTGGGATTTTACTTTTCACAATGGCTTGTACTGTAGGCTGAGGGAGGAAAAAATCCATTTTTCTGTCTGTGCTTCAGTTAAAGAAGGAAATAAGTAACATGAGCCATGAAAGGACTTTGATCCAGAACTAGAGAATGTAAATGCTTTACAGATGCCAAATAAGGATGTTTCCAAAGAAAAAGAAAACAAAGAATTCTCTACCCCAACTCCTTTTCATTTCCAAACAAGGTAATGGAAGAATTTTGTAAGGTTTTGATGGAAGCTCCATTTCTCCAAGAGGTTGTTCTGTTTTTAATAATCACATACATTCATCAGAATAAACAAATGATTGTTTTGACAGGGGCTTATTGTGTTCCTGTGAGGGAAAAAATAATTTCTTTAGATCACGAGTGTCTCTTAAAGCTTTACAGCAACTGAAGAGAAATGGTAGAGAGGCAGGAATCCCTCCATAACTGCAATGACATTGGTGAAATTCTAATAACCTGTCTGATGGCCATGCTGCCTGCACAATACATCCTAGGGAAGAGCCCAGCACGTACTGACACTGGTGGAGGCCTTGAAGAAAGTGCCATAGATAGGAGGATCCTGTAGTTGATCAGTTTTATTTGTACAGCACTTTTGAATAGCACATAATCTTGCTCTGACTTACAAACATCAACATCAGTTCATCTTGCACATTCTTTATGAAAACCTTGCCTCCGTGGGTAAGAACTGCTGAGAAAAAAGAAAAAAATAAGAGATCCGATGGACTAAAATATGAATCATTTCCAGCTAAACCCTGCCTTGCCTTTAAGAAACGAGGATTCCACCCTCCATTTAAGCTGGAACAAGGTATCAGAGAGGAAAGTCATGACTCCAAGACTGAGTACCTCTTGCAGTCTATTCAATTTCCTTTTAAATGGATTTGTCTTTCACTCTAGAAGACTTTTAGAGCTCACACAATGTGAATATCTGCTCTATGTTTCTAAAAAATAATGCAAAGTACTCTTTATGTATGCAGAGTACAATAGTTAAAGTTCTTCTGGCATTGTGTATTCTTATACATGTGTTTTGCACAATATTTTGACTTAGCAATAGATGGAATAAATAATGCTCAGCACACGTGCCTGGTCTCCAGATAAAAATCTATAGATTTAGCCGATACAGATGGGCCCTGCACTTCCACAAAGCCTGAAGCACATTCATAAAATTCTGCATGAGTGCAGATGTCTTCCTTGATCCTCTTGCAAGATCAGAAGATTGGGTCAATGGCTGTGCTCCACATAATGTCACTATTAACATCTCCAGACATAGCCACAGACACAGCTACAAGAATAAAGCAGGTCAGAAATGAGCTTGTAAGCTTATGGTACAGCTCCCTTACGCCCCTCTAATTCCCTAAATCCCAGAGCACAGTGAGAATGAAAAAACACCTTGCTGATAGAAAAACAGTGCCATAAACCAGCCTGTGTTCAGACATGGGAGATGAATGCTGGACTTCAAAAATGTCAAACCTATGTGTCTGGGGAATGGCAAGGTGAGAGTTCATTCTGTTCTTTCTCAAAGCAAAAGTATGTGAGTGTATCAGGATATAAGTTTTTTGATTTATACTTCACATTAAGAACAAATTTATGCTTGTATACTAGTACTAATGATTTAATAATGCCTTAACATCTTAACTCTGCTGTCCAGCCATGGTAGAATTAGTGACTACTCACAATAAATAACATTACAAATCATATTCCTATCACACAGCACTTCCTGGCAGGTTTTGCAGTTCCTTTAGCACAGGAAACATGTTTCAGTAGAGTATTTCAGTGATTCCATGATTTTTTCTGTTGACTACACAGGAAACTAATTTTCCAAACAGTATGTTACAGACTCAAACCCTGACATGGAAGAGGGGAGGAGAATCCAGTCAGAGAGACAGGAAAAGCCATGTCTGTATTACTGGGATGCTCCCCACTAAACAGCAACATCTTGAACCAGGACGCCAAGTAGGGCAGACTGGTTTAATCACCATGGTCTGCAATTCAGAGAGAGACTCCTTCCTAAGCCCCCCACGTCACACCACTGATTTGCCAGCAGCTTAAGATAGCTGACAGCAGGCTGTACTCTTCCTTTCCAGCATCAGGACAGATGGCCTCAGCTCACTCCAGCAACTCAGTTTAGCTGCTATGAAAAAAGAAACACTAAGAAGCATTCTTATCACAGCAATGAGACACAGCCAAGCCCCGGAAAGGAAAGGGAACCTGCCTCCTGAAGGACAGAAAGCATTGTTCTGCCACAGTGAATAGCACCAGCTGGGCTCTCAGAACGCTTTCTACAGGCAGGCTGCTGGGGAGAGTTCACACCCTCAACATGCCTTGCAATAATTTACCCCAGACACAAATAAGTGGTTACATTTTCAACAGCTACTAAATTACGGTATTTCTTAAAGTTCTTGAATTTGAAAGACAATAAAACAGATTCATCTGCTTCAATATCTCTTGAAGGAAGAGGAAGGGATTGCAAGCATGGCTGGCACAGTACTCCCTACTGTGCAGAGCCCGGGTGCTCGAGCCCAGGGAGCAGTGTGGCCTCAAGTGACTCTCTCAAGGTTTACACGGGATTTACCGGCTCAGTCATGGCTTGCAAATCTCCTGGTCTCCTCAGAGGTCAGATCCTGACACTCACTCCTGCAGGCCCTAAAACCAGCACTAAGCCCATTGTTCCACAAGGATAAATGCCTTCTTTCCACATCCTAGTAGAAACTGGGGCTAGAGGGTCAACTTCCAGTGATATATCATCATTAGAATGAAACAGAAAACTGCCCAAATTACCTACATACAATGTGGTACAAGAAAACAGCAGATAAAATTAATCATTTGCATGCTAAGTAAATTTTTCTCCTCAGAGCAAGGTAACAAGTGGCCTCTGATTTACTGAAAGACCCCCTTGGCTCCCCTCAGGATGGTTTCCAAGAACTGATACTGTGACAATTTCCGCAGCGGAGACACAGCAAATACTCTGGCAGAGCAGGAGGTTCCAGTACCCACTACTACACTTTAATCACTATGCACTGCTCCTTCTCTACACCCACACTTGCCCAGTTTTAAGCACGTAAGTCAAAATTTGACACAACAACACACAAGGTGTACAAGACAGTTCCACGTTTTAACTGTAAATTAAAAGAGCAAAGCAAAACTATTTGCTTGTTAAGGCCCTTGTTCTACGTAACACTGGATTTAAACCTTAAATCTCCATCCTCAGGAAATATATTCTGGGGTAAATAAGAAAGCACTTGAGCTAAACATAGTGGTAGCCAGTACTTGATTAAGATAGCTGGAGTTTTATTTTGCCTTTAAGCCATATCAAATGGATGGGATGTAACAAGAAAATGATACAATTAAAGAGAAAAACCATATGACTAAAACAATATAAAAATTCAACAGATGAAACATGTCTAAGATAAAAAGTTAAAAGTAATTGCTTATCAATTGGGGTGTTAAGAGAGGAACTGAGCAGGGTTGAGGATTAATACTTTTTCTTCTCAATGGGAAGAGCCCACATTACTGAAATAGGGGAGAATAAATAACAGGATTGCTTGTATTCAGCAAAACTCCAGAGGTAGGTAAGAAAGAAGCATCAAGAACTTGAAAGGAGGCAAGAACAGAGGCAAGACCTTTAACAGATGTGTGAGGAAGTTCTTTGATACCTGAACTGCACAGGAAGTCTCAAAACATCTCCCAGATGGCAGTATCTGTATCACACAGGCATCCTGCAGTGGCAGCAGGGACCCAGACTGGAGGTCTCTGACACTGGAGAATTCTTTATAGGCCTCGCTTGGAAAATGATATAAAATAACCCAATGAAAACGGATGCAATTCGAGCAACTAGTGAAACATGCTAAAATGCAAATGTTGTGGTGGTTGGTTTTGTCTTTTTTTTAAATCGCTGCATATCCTATATTACATGAAAAACAACTGCAGTACATGGCATTACAACAGCATGAAGGAAGCAGAGCTGGCAGCTGACAGGCTGTCATGAACAGCAGACTTGCTTTTCTAACATCAACAGAATAATCAAAGTATGAAAACATAGTAACTCCAAGAAGTTTGTACTGTCTCCAGTGACTGAAACACCCAAGAGCTACCTCAACACAGAGAAGCATAGAAAGAAACTGTAACTGGCCATAAAAGAAAAAGCAAGCAGCACCCAGGAGCACAGATGCGATGTTTGACTTGCACATCGGCATATAAATGCATGTTAACACGGGAAGATAGAATAACTGGGAAGTTACTCTCCCATCTTCAGACAGTGACTCAGAGAAAGATCTTAATATATATATAAGCCATATGAATGCTTATGCAATTACTAACTGTAACTTCTGCAAACAATAAGCAAATGCTATGCATGACAGCATTTGGTAATAAAACATCTCTGTTTCTGTAAACTCTGCATAAATGACCCACTAAAATCTTACACACAACACAGCAAAATCAAAAAACCATAGGGTGGTGATGACTATCAGGGAAGCACTTTGGACTAAGACAGACTTGCTTAGCACATCAAGAAGCCCATTTGCCTCTTCAGTAGAATACCAGAGTCAGCAAAAAGATTGGGAAAGTAATGTTGAGTTTCTTGCATGAATCTTGGCCAGTTGCTGTCCCAGGCCTATCATACTCTGTGTGGAGGTGGCAGAAAATTTCAAACACCATCCTGAAGCACAGAATAACCACAGACAAGAGAAACAGTTTGTGGAAAGACACTACCTAATTAAGACAACCAGGCTTGGCATCAACTACTTGAAAAAAATATACTTTACCTTAGCACCAACAAATTGTAGAACGTGTTTAACCATGTGTTAGTTCACACAGGCAAAATCACCTCCATCAACAGGCACCTCTAGCCTTAGTTTAGACACTAAGCAGGAAGCCCAGTTTCTAGAATGAAAAAGCTGCAAGAAGCTTCTCAGCGACCACCTGAGAGTGCTCCTTGAGTCACAAGTGAATGACTCTCTTGCTACGGAAAAGCAGGTGATAAACAGGTGCTGCAGATCAAGCAACTGGAGAAGTAGCTTTACACCAGTGTTCAATGCGCTGCTCCAGCATCACCTGGACAAACAGCACAGGCTGTGATCCAGCCTCCTTCTGCAGGAGACAGCACCTACAATAGAGTTTGGAGCTCTAGTGATAATTACAATTCTGCTGCTGGGTGGGTAGCAAAATGACCCTACAGCTTGCCACAAATAAGTCATGGTCACGATTTTCAAGAGAAAAAAATCCAAGCTAATTTGCAAGGTGCGCTGTCTCCAGTTTTCTAAGCTTGAAATGAAACCTGTACCTGAAAAAAACTCACTTGTATTAAATGATGACTTGTCGTCTTATTCTGTGGATGCCTCATGCTAAGTTTGAGTTACCATGGTTACATCTTTCACAGTAAATGTAATAATAAACAGGAGGGAATAAGAAACAATTATGCCTTTGATTTTGTTTTTTTTTCTAAGTATCAGGTGTTTGTGATCTTTATTAAGGTACTGACACAAACTGGAGAGGAACTTTTAAGCTGCAGAAGGACTTTTTACAAGGGCATGGAGTGATAGGACAAGGGGGAATGGCTTTTAACTGAAAGAGGGCACCTATGAAGGTGGTGAGGCACTAGAACAGGTTTCCCAGAGAAGCTGTGGATGTCCCCACCCTTGGAAGTGTTCAAGGTTGGATGGAGCTCTGAGGAATCTGGTCTAGTGGAAGATGTCCCTTCCATGGCAGGGGGACCAGATGATCTTTAAGGTCCCTTCCAACCCAAACCACTCTATGAACCTATAAAGACTGGTAGTATCATGTAACTGGTAATGATATTACAGCAATATTAACATTAACATTTGTATACAGACCGAAGTGAGCAAAAAGTTGCCTGCACTCACTGAATATTATGTACCTTCCAATTTTGTCAAAATGAACTTAGAACCTGATGTTAGAGAAAGCTCTAGCTCTAGCTCAGCAGGGTTTTCAAGACTAATCTACACATCATTGCGCTAATTCTGTGGAAATATAAGATACATGTACAGAAACATCTGCAAACTAATGTACAGAATAATTAAATTATTTTGTATATATTTAACTTATTTTTATTGAGTGAGGAAACAGCCTTTTCTGAAGGTCATTTCTTTGGTCTTAAAAACTGAAACTCAAGCCACCTGGTTTTCATTTCCTGCCATATTCCTTCTGTCTCAGCTGCATACTGTGCTAAAAACAAAGGCTCCATTCTTTAATTGTGAATATCAGATGCCTTTAACCTTCATTCTGTTGCTAGTGCCTTGGAATGTGAAAAAGTTAATATACAATATCCTCTTTTATTAGCTAAAAAAATAAATGGCCAGTTGCATTCCCTTTATCAGCTGGGCTCAAGACCTGCAGATCCTTGGAGACTTAAGAGTTCAACAGAGACAAAAATGTATGGCTTTCAAAGTAAAATCACTGTGTTGGAACACAGTTCTGTTCTACTGTTTTGGATGACAGGCAGGGATTGAAGGTCACTGTTTCTAAAGTTACCTAAGAAAAGTCTAGAAATAAGTCACCTCAGACCCTGTCACCCTACGGTGCTGAACAGCTGTCACATCTGGTCTCAATCAACAGCCAGGAACCAACAGCGAAGGGCGAGCCTATTCCCAGGCTTGGAGCATGGATGGTTTTAACAGAAACCACTGGTTCAGAGCAGCAGGACCAGTGAAAGATGGCATTCTTCAGCAAGAAACACAAGCCCTCAGAGGAAATGGGGCAGGAGGGGAACTTCTTGTACAGCTCACTGAATAATTTTATTAGCCAGCTCATTGCAGAAGATGATTGCTAATAAAACAAAGAAACATTTGTCTACCAAGGTGACCAAAATGTCTCCTACCTCTGAAAAGAACAGATTTTGAGTGAAGAAACAAATGTATGTAGACTCTGGAGATGATCTTTAAAACAAGCAAGCAAACAAACAAAATCTCTTTCTATCAAGAAAGCAAGCTTCCAGAAAACCTGAAACCCTAATTATGACCACTAGTAATTGACAGTCACACTAAGTAAGTCACAGTAATTTCTTTGAGATCCATCTGACAAAGTCTTGGGATAAAGAGATCAGGTCCACTAATTCACTCCCTTCTCATTTATTCGGAATTCATAAAACATTTGCTGCTATTTAGCCTGCAAACAGAACAGCTTATTCATAACTTCCAGAACATTTGGCCTGGGGCTCATGTTAGGAGGGAAGAAGCAGCACTCCTTACCCAGTGTTATGCTGGATCCCTTAACCAGGCTTCTGGGCAGCCTTTATAAGCCCTACCATGGTTTCCAGGGATACAGCTGGGAGGGGAGTGCAAGGAAGGCTGCACTTCAAACCACACAGGTCAGAGGAACCACTGCAAGCCAGCAGGAGCAGAAATCTCTTACTACTGGTGAGACTCAAGACTCAGCATATGGCATCATACTGATGGACACATTTATATTTTGGATCACAGAGACTCACATTTACCTCTTCCATTTTCATTAGACTGACAAGGAGTGAGATATTGCAGTTGGTTCACAGATGTACATTAAGTAACATGCAATGGCTTTACTACATCAACACTTCCCACATTTAGTGAAGAACCAAAATTTGAAAGCTGTTTCCCATCCCACCAGTCTATTAGTAATGAGGGTATTCATTACAACAGCTTAAACTGAGGAAAAATAAGTTGCTTAGCTTGGAAAAAAATGTGTAGAATAATCAGTGTGGTGCAACACTGGCTGAAACTTGATTTCACAACAGTCATTGCACCAAAAAAGTTTAAGAAAGTGGTCTTAAGAGACAAACTTGTAAAAAGTAAGAGAAAAGAACTTGTACCATGTAATCTCTGGGCATCACATGGCTGTAAAATTGGTATGGAAAACACTTCGGTTTAGTTTGTCTGTAGAGCTAGTAAACAGAATGTATGCCACAGTGATAACAAACACTCTTAATGGTTCCTAGCATTTCTCGTTATGATCATTCTGTTTATTACAACCATACCGAGCTCCAACTTTTCTTAACGTGTTAGAAGCTACTTCACAATCAACCATTTCTCTGAGAGAATTACTTCATTAACAAGAACAAAATGCTGGGAGTCTGGCTAAAAACTAAGGACTATTTCATGCAACTTTACTTAAGAACTATTGCGTTCATACTTGGCTGCATAACTCTTTGAAATTCTGTCAAAAAACCTCAAAACCTTATTCTGGGCATCAAAATTCTGTTCTTGTGAAAACAACTGCCACTCCTTAAGCCATCTCAGGGTCTCTGAAAAAAAGGTGAATTACACTTGACCTTATGTCTGTAACAACAACTAGCAAAATACTTTCAGGGTTACTTGCAAACTTTATTTATGAATCTGAACTCATTAACTCTGCCTCAAGCAGGAGCTCAGGCTACAAGTTCTGCTGTGCTTGGAAATAAGTTTTCCAATGTTCCCCCTGGAGGTACACAGAGAAGACCATCACAGGAAATGCAGCACTTCAGTAACTTGGCATCCCATTCCCTTGTCTGGACAGAACACTGTGACCAACCCCATCTGACGCCTACAATGACTCCACTATAGGATCAGGAAACTGAATGTAAAAAGCCACTGAACAGGCTCCATCTCCATTTTGCTTGGCAGAAGAAGAGCCCCTGTAGCTCAGGCTGGGCAAGAAAGACCAGTGTCAACCTTTCCAGTGGAGCTATACACACACACTGTACTCCCTAGTATTTTCCAAAACAATCGAAATTTGGCAGCTGTGTTCTTCCAGGCCCCCCCCCCCACCTGGCTTGCTCCAGCCTGAGCAGCAGAATCAGAGTGAGACTTTTCCAGCAGTGAGTGATTATCCACAAATCCAGGAACTGTTGCAGTTACAAGGTCAACAAGGAAGTCAGTAGGATTTCTTTTCAGTGCTCTGCAACCACTGCTATGTTACCAAGACATGCAGGGTTAAAGGAAGTCTGACACAGGGGAACCGTGTGGCTTTCAGGGCAGAAAATGAGGTGAGAGATACAGATTAGAGAGATCCATGGAAATATGAGGTACAAGGAAAATAGGTACAACTGAATCAGAACAATAGGAGTAAAGGAGGTGTACGTGTGTGAAATCAGATCAGAAGGCAAGGAACTATAAGCAATAAAATGCAATTAAAATTGAACATAGAATTGAGAAAACTTTAGATCCTTATCTTCAGTTGCTCTCAAAAATAAGCTCAGACAAAACAAAAGAAATTCTCCCAAACAAAATTTTAAGATTAGCATACCTTAAAGACAACTGCAAGCCTCAGCTAATTTTATCTCCATCAGCTCAAGCTGTAAAGGGGCTTTGATGGAGAAGTTTAGCTTGTAAGGAAATCTAGGTATATACAACTGTTGCATCCTTTTTTCCATTAAAAAGGTGAAACCAAAAAAATCAGATACAATCAAAACCCACATTAAGTGGTAAAATATAATATTCTAAACAAGGAAGAGCCCAAGGCAGTACAGCTCACATTCTCCTAATTCACTGCCGGTATCCAAATGCATAATTGTAACAAATTTTTAAAAATAGATAAAATTTAAAATTGCCTACCTTTTTTTTCTTATAGGTCCCTCCACCTCTTTCTGCATACTGGATGAGCCTGTTCAGAAGAATCAGCTGTCAGTGAAGCTTCTGTCCATAGAGCTTCTTTTGCAATTCATTGCTAAAGTTAGGAGCTCTGTGTAAATCCAGAAAGTGGGTTGAGGGACAACTGGAAAGGAACTTGGCTCCCTTTAAAATAAAACCTAAATAAGGAAGTTGAGGGATTGTTTAGACATGCAGATTTTTTGCTTGTTACTTGTTTTTATCAAATACCACACTAATTCTGTGACAAGGTTAACTTCCTCAGTTGCGAAGCCATGGCATGTCTCCCATTTCATAAACAAGCAGCAAAACAGCAGATGTTTCGTTCACTTTGCCTGTTTTTCTGCATTAATGGCACAATTAATTACCCATTAAAGGAATTTAAATAGTAGTGATCGAAATCCTTCCATTCATTGAAGCTCTTTGGTCTTTGCTGTCCAGAACCAGAAGTCTGCAGGTGACTACCAGTCACCACCTTAGAGTAAAACTTTCCCATTCATTAATAACCTTAGTTTGTACTGCAAAAGAAACTTTTGTCTACAGGTGGACAGATATCATACTAGTGTATCTAGGTAGTTTTTATTTCCCTCAAATTTCCTCCTTAGTCTTCCTGTGCTGAATAAAACTCAGTGTGGTTGCCAAACAACAAAAGCAAAAAACTTTACAAGCTGCTGTAGGCTCCCAGAAAATCACATCAGGCTGTGATCCAGAGATGGCCTCTTTAAGTAGGAGTTCAAGTTCCACCGTCTCAAGGACAAAAATGCTTCCTGATGACTCTGCATATCAAGAACTGCACTTAATTAAATACTGCCATTTCAAACCTGATTTCTTACCAGACACTTAAGATAACAAAAAACGCAAACATGAACATCAAAATTTTATGTACAATTCTGTTTCATCAAACAGTTCTTCCCCTCTCCCTCTTTCTCGGAAAACAGGGAAAACATTGCATCTTCCTCAAAAAGATCTATGGAAGTATTTCTGAGATTTAAAAGTGATGAGCTTGAAAATACAAAAATGAGAACAATTTGATGTTGCTTGCCTCCACCTTGAGAAAATTTTTACAATTTTACTTATTTCTAAGAATAATGAATTTGCTGAGGCACATCTAGAAGTCAGGAGCCATCATCCATTCCTACCAGTTTCAGAGTTCTCTTTTGGCTCATCTCTCAAAACTCAGTGCTTTTTTTCAGGCCTCCTCCCTCTCTACTGGCACTTGTTTGGTTCTGTCTTGCAGAGCTACCAAAGCAATGAAGATGGCAGGCTACCTGTAATACAGACAATACTATTCAATGACAAAGCACTGGAAATAAACTAGAATGCAACTTATTCTCAGAGGAAACACACCAGCAATAAAGACTTCAAGAAGTTGCAGCTGGTTTTACTTTACAAGTTTTAGAACACAGCTCAGTGCTGAAAAAAGCCACTTTCCTCCTTTCCTAACAAATTAGCACCTTTATTAACAAAAGGGTCCCAAGTAGCTTTTGTGCCATCCCAAACCCCTAACAAAAAATTAGGCCCTAAAAGACAGGGTAAAATTTTCCTATATGCTGAACAGTTAAAGAATCTCATTTATGTACAACAGCAGAGAAGTCAGGTAACACCACTGCACTGAACTCGGTAAGCTGGAAATTAATCACTTGAGTCAAGGACTTGCAGAACAAGCTGCCTGACAGCCAGCTACTGCCTCCTGTTATCCTACAAACACAGGATAATGCACCCTACTACCAGCACGATTTATCCTTGGGTTTTAGGTGGTTTACTGACAGATAGCAAGACCTTCTTCTTTGTAGTACACACACAAAATGCAGAAGGCAAATGAGGAAACAGAATGCTTTTCTTAGAAACTGCCTCATGTAAGGTGCTGGGGACTTAATTTATGAAGTTCGTTAATGGAATTACAGCCCAGCCTATAGATATTTGGCTTAAAGCATAATATTATCAATATACATAATTTTCACAAATTATTTTACAATTACTTTACAATAAAACTGCTTAATTTCTGAAAATTTAATGAGACATGTCCACCAGGACACTGCATATGAAGCAGTAGCAACAAGCAGTTAAATACTACTTTTTCCATTAAAATAAACTGATATTACTACAACCATCAGCCAGGCTACAGCTACATTATTGCATGACAAAGATACACACATTAACTACAGTTGGTACATTTTTCTTATTTATTCAAAAGCTAGTGGATGACAAAAAGGGTTAAAATGTTTTATACCACCTATTTGAATACATGAACAAATACTTAATCCAAAGGGACTCATTTTACAAGCTCCTCTGTCCAAAAACCACACACAAATTAGTTTTTATACACAAATGTTTATTTCTCAAATAAACTTCCCCTTTAAACACAAGGAATGAAATCTAAATCTTCATAAAGATGGATCCAAAACAAAATCCCTCCAGTACATTGTAATCACTGTTTTGTTGGTCACTACTGGCTTTAACTGTTTAACATCAAAAAACAAGGACATATTTAAAAAATCATGCTACTGGATACCTAGCTCTGCCTCTGACCAGCTCTACACTGATCTCCAAAATTTTAAAATTTTACATCATGAAATCCAAAGCATTTAATTGAACAACAGCTGTGCATTAAACACAAACAACTGAGCAAGAAGATTATAAGATGTAATCAAGTTCATAACGAATATAGGTGTTCTTTTCATCATTATAGATTCTCGGATAATGTGCTATCAGAGCGTCCTGTGATCCGATGTAGATTGAATTATAGATCTTCCAATAAACATCTCTGACTTTTCTGGCAGGGTGAAACAAGCCCTAGGAAACAGAACAGAACTAAATGCAATAAAAGCTTAAGGAGCCAGTGTCTTTTATTAAATTCAATCAAGCATTGCAAAGTAAGAATTTAATAAATTGGCAGAATGTAGAAGCTATAGGAAAAAAAAACAGTTCTATATAATAAGAATATACAAGTAGTACTTGCAAGAATATAAACTGCAAGAGACTTTCACCTTCCTACTGACATCAGTATCAAAAAGCAGAGGTCCCCACAATGCAAAAGTGTGAAATTTCTTATCAGCAAATTATTTCTAAAATGCTGTCACACCTTCTCTACACTGACCTGCATTACCTTAATCCTTGCTCACCTGTCAGGTGAGTTTTAATTCCACAGCCAACACAGCTACTGTTACATGCAATTATGTGGAAAAGGAGTCTTCAGATTTTACCACCACATACACATTTACAGCAGCTGAACTGACCAGTGTTGATCTAGCAATAAAAATTCAAATCAAAGCACTGTGTTATAGTGCTTCACTCTTCTAAACGTCTCACTGTTTTTCCTGGCTAACAACAGATCATGACTATTAATCCTATCCTCTCATTTATT
This sequence comes from Pardalotus punctatus, assembly GCA_013400915.1. Classification (NCBI taxonomy): domain Eukaryota; kingdom Metazoa; phylum Chordata; class Aves; order Passeriformes; family Pardalotidae; genus Pardalotus; species Pardalotus punctatus. Next base: position 50,076 of record VZTX01020975.1, on the reverse strand, counting down.
TATCTCACTGATTACTTGTTCTCATAACCCCTCCCATGGCTAATTTATTCCCCAGTCATTAGTTTATTTCCTCAAAATTTGTGAGATACTTCCAATTTAGAAATCAAAGTGCCAGGCTATTTTAGTCAACTGATATTCTAAGTTACCTACTCTTTCTACATAAGTTCTGTGATATAATCATCTACCTCCCTACACCAAACCCTCTGGTTACTGTCTATTTCCACTACTCAAGTCCTTGGCACAGAATACCATGTTTAAAGAATATTTTGGAGAAAAAGAGCCAGTTTTTCCTTTGTTGGAAATCATCTTTAGTTGACTTCTTTGTCTCCTGGAAAGAAGTCCTGCCTGAGGAGTGCTGTCTCTGCTGCCCCAGCACACACAAAGCCATACCTGTAAACAGTACTGCAACATCCTGCAGGGCCCAATAGCGACTCTGAGGCCCTCCAGAGCCCCCATAACTGCCTGGATGACGTGAGGAGAGGTTTCAAACACGTTGGGCCACACATAATTTAACAAGTGATTAAGAGAATCTTCACAGCCAAACCCATAAACACCAAGGGACATATGCTGCACCACGGCACTGGCTGTTTGTCTGTGTACAAGATCCCTGCAAAGAGAACAATGGGCTAGTAATATATTATACTTAGAAGTAACATGACCGAAAAAGCGTAATATTTCTTTTCAGTAACACTTTTTTTGAAAGCACGAGTAACACTTTTAAACCATACTTACTGACAGCAAGAGGAAGAGTATCAAAAATCAGAAAAAGTGAAAAAATATGTGAGTTTTCTAACAAATTACTGCACTCGAATTCAACAGAAGTACCAACAACAGAAATTATCAAAAGTAGTTTTAATGGAAGAAGTCTTGACTAACTGAAGATGTTTTTATAATTTTAACCTTCAGAAGTATTAGTATAATTGGATCATATATAAAGTGAACTGTTTGCAAATAACGGCTTCCAAATTATGCTGGTCACTTAAAGCCTTTAGCAAACAAGGTCAATATGCATATTTGCTATCATTAACAACCAGGCATACTCTTGAAAATATGACTATGCCTAACTGTACCACAGAAGAAGTGCACTCACCTGTCCATTAAAGCATCTTCAAGCAATGGTGTAACAGCATATATGTAATCTTTCCCCATCTCTCCAATGTATTCAAACAGGAAAGAAAGAGATTTTAACACACCATTCTGGACATTCAGTTCTGGAACTCTGTATTCATTCATCAGTGCAGGCAGCACTGTGAAAGGTGAGCACGTTTCAGCCACAATAGCAATGGCTACTGTAGTACATACTCTGTTCTGCCTTTCCTGTACCTTCAAGTTGTTTAGCAGTGTGGCCAACACATCGTGAGGTCTGGAAGAGATAACATGGGCATCCATGTCAATAGATTCAGTGAGGATTTGGATAAAATTAGTTAAGCTTCAAACAACTGGCAGAGAAACATGAATTAGCCCTCATAAAAAGTTTAGAGAACTGGGAAACAAACTGAACAATGACCATAAAACACTAAACTCTAGAACAGCTTAAGGATTTATTTTCATAGCCAACATTTTTTACTTTGTCTAGACTTAGCATTTTCCCTGCCTTCTACTCTTCCTCTTGTAAGCTCTGGAGGGTAGCGGAGCCTCCCCACTATTACTCTGATCCCACAGGCAATTACAGACTTGTATAAAACCATAAGCATTGACAGAGATAGGTTATGTCCTGCACAGAGAACACAGTTACAGCACTCCCTGGCTGCTTGCTCCATCTGCATTTAGCCACTGATCAGTCACTTAAGGAATATGCATAGAGGTGGCAACTGGGTCTCATCCTACAATGTGCTGACTTGCAGTATGACCTTAGTGGAAGCAACCCTTTACAAATCAATAAAACTACTGATTTGGTGGGGGGGGAAGGGGAACAAAAAGAGAGAGAGAAGATAAATTATTTAAAGGAGGGTTTATGAAATAATACAAACAGGGTCCGAATGCACATCACAGTATGAAAAATTCATGAGACAACAGCTCTTACTCCCAAGTAAGATTCTAACCTTATTAGTCCACAAACTTTGTTCAGAAGTGCAACATCCAATGTTAATGAAGAATATACGACTGTATTCTTCAAAATGAGTAAAACCAAGTCTGCACATACAGTATGTAGCAAGGTTGAATATTTGTCACTGTTAGAAAACTAACAATCATCACTATGGTAACTGTACATAGAAGTGGATAAGCATTAAATCAACTTACCCAATAGCTTTTGCAATATAACCAAAAGTGTTCACTGTGGCTCTTCTGATAGCTTTCTTGTGAGCTTTTAATAATTCAAGCAGTTCAAAGCAGATCCTCATCCATTCTCTTGCAGAAACATACTCTGCACCTCTGAAAGAGAATAAAGTGAGTTAGCTCTTCAGTAATGCTAGAAGTTTTTAAATAAAGCCACAAATTGCAGCACCTATCCATGTGCTATCAGAGGTAACTGCTTAAGCACTTCCTTAATTAGGTAATTCAACCGTGTGTCTGCTAAATATCTCAAGCTTTCTGCAGCACTTCAGAAATATCAAGATGTAACAGTAATACCCAGATGACAAACTTGAGCTTTTGCTACAATTGCCCACACAGAGGGTTAGATATTCCATCGTTACTCAACTTACCTGTCTGCAATACGCCCAACGAGATCAATACAATTTTCCTGTACTTTCTCATGTCTGTTCTTCAAAATAGGTGTCAGCCGTGGCAGCAGGTCTTTGATTGGTGGTGTCATCTTGTGCATACCTATTGAGTTCAAAGAGGCACATTTAGTTTTATAATGCTTTTTTATTTTGCTCTTGAACAGCCAAGTAATCAATACAAAAACATACCTATAACGTTCACAATAGCCTTAAGCGCCCCAAGTATGCTGCCCAGTACTTCAGGATATTCTTCACCCAGGTACTCATATAAAACAACACCCAAGTGTCCCATCAGTTTTTCCTACAACCAAGCAAAAAGAGTTAGAAGTTAATTTTTCCCTCCCCTCTCATTACTGTGACCTGCTAGAGTAAATCTGGAACAGAAGCCCATACCTCTTGACAAGTCTTCATGACAACTGCAGTACGAGAGATCAGGTCAGCAGCCTGCTGCCTGACTTTGGCTGATTTGTTGTTCAAACGCCACAAAACTGTACCACAGATCTGTGGCAAGTAGGGTTTAACTCTTTTGCCTAGAGCATTAACCACTGTGCCAAAACCATTCAGCATCACAGAATCCTGAGGGTAAAAAGCAACAAAGGAAAATCAAACAAACAGCAAAAGGGCACTTTAACTAAACTTGTCATGATCTAAAATTGCTTTTAAAATGCTAACATTCCAGAGATTGCTTCTGGATTTCATTGATTAGAGCACTGACATGTAAAAAAGCACTCTAAAAATGTAACTTAGAAGCATACATTTCTGTATAACTAAGTGAGATGGCTTACAATTACAGTGAAACAAATACTCCAACACCCTTGGCCATACCTCTGTTGTCTGCTCCTGAAAGGCGTACAAAATACCATCAATAAGCTGCTCTTCCAGTTTGTGATCAATGTCTGCTGCCCCCAGATTTCCCATTATCTTCTCAATTGTTTCCATGACCATTTTTCTGTACTGCTCAGCCTCATCTTTCAGATCATCCACAATTCTAGAAATAATTTCTGCTGCTCCGACTTTATTTGCCAGCTCCACAGTTGTATCAACCAACTGAAATACACAAATGTTAAGTAAGCAAGCATTGTTAAAATCTACTTTCTCTATCTTGACAAAATTTCCCTAGTCCGAAGAAACACATTAAGCCCATTATAAAAAAGTGGTTTTACCTTTAGAAATCATCCAGTGCTTTTAAGAACATAAATGGGGCGAACCACCCCACTTTTCAACTGATGAAGACTCATTCACAGATGTAAAATGTTGTGATAACTTCCTAAGAACCTGAAAATCTTAGCTACACAACTTCTAAATTGCTAGTACCAACAAAAATCAAGTTTCAGGACACAGACAAAATTAAGTACCTCACCTGAATGAACATTCTAATATTCTTCTACTGTAAATAATTTTCCAACTAAAAAACCACCAAAAATACCTGTCTGTAATTTCTTCTGTCCAGTGCCATTCTGTGCTGCCAGAAATGTTTGAAGAAAGGTGGCAAGATTTCTGTTTTAATGTAGTTTGCTTCAACACCGTCTGTACCACAACACTGCTTTACCACCTGACAGGAAAAAAAAATACAACAATGTTAATTCTGCATGGGATGGATGATCTGGGGTGGGGTTGTTTTTTGTTTTGTTTTTTTTTGTTTTTGGGTTTTTTGGTTTGTTTGTTTGTTTGTTTGGCTTTTTGTGTTTGTTTGTTGGTTGGTTGGTTTGGAGTTTTTTTGTTTTGTTTGGTTGGTTTGGGGCTTTTTTCTTTTTATTTTAAAAAAAGAAAATACATACATATTCAATATAAATGCTGAACATTCATTCTGACATACCTTTAACACAATTTTTTTCATCTCTTCATCAGGAGACTGGAACTCTCTGATAAGAATTAACATGACTTCTCTGGTGTAGTAGTTGGCATACTCGGCATCCATGAGTGGAATCAGGTAACCAATAGCCTTCAAAAAGGCAGCCAAACCCTATTTAAATGCAAAATATGTCTCTAATGAGTTACAGCAGGTACACATCCATTTCAGATCAAACTAAAGGAAGTATTTTAGATTTACCTTTCCTCTGTGTTGGCGTATACCCTTCCACAAAGGCTTCAAGACAGAATCAAATGACTCAATACCATAGGGAGTGGCTGCCTCAGCCAAAGCTGCAATGGCCAAAGCACTGATGGTGCGAACTTTCTGCTGCTCATCCACCAGCCCTGCAAGAGAGTAGGGTTTAGCACCATTTCTTGTACTCATGTCTTAAGCTCAAAACAGAAAAAGCAGAGGAGCAGTGTAAAAGGGAATTGCTTATTTTCAGGAATATTGAACCACTATTCATCTTTGCCTTTCAGAGTCAGCAGAAATGTTTCTCAGTGTCATTAACAACAACAAAACCAGGACCTTACTGTCACTGTGCCCTACTGAAGTATGAAAAACTTTCCAGATATAAAGTGAATAAAACAAACTTTGTCTGGGAAAGCAGAACTTACCATGTTCAATGATTTCAACCAAGCTCCTGAGATGAGGCAGGATAGCACAACCCATAAGAATAGCAATCTGCTGTACAATCTTGATGCCAGTGTGCCTGGCCTGCCAGGATTTTTTGCTTTTACAGACAGCTTTCAAGAAGGGTAACAGAGAAGGAATGCCCAGAGCAGATGCAACAACGGCAAAGGCTCGAGCTGTTGTATTTCTGACATATTCATCCATGTTATCAATATCAGGTCGCATTGTGGAGATCATTGTTGCCAAACCAGCAGCCTGCAGGAAAAAAAACACAAATACCAACTGGATTTACGAACAGCAAGTTAATTCTTCTGCCATGCCTATAAACATGCAGCTATATGTAAGCTAACTCAGTGCTTTAATAAAGGACAGAGTTTTACCTTAGCCAAGTTTGAAATAATTTCTCTGCCTTCCACTCTAGCATAGTAGTCTTCATCAATCAGCAACGGTTCAATGACAACAAGGATCTGAAAAAGATAAACAAATTAGTATTTCCTTTCATAAATATTTTCTAAAGTATTCCTAACCCTACTAGAGTCTATGGAACAGAGATGGTTCCATTAATCCAAGCTTAATGCCATATGATCAGAAAAGAATTGTATTTATTGCATTGTTTTTATAGCTCTTAGTCTCTTAAGGACCTGCTCTGGAGATACTACCTAGATCAGGTAAGGTCCTTCCCACCTCCAAATATGCATATATCATATTTACATCATGCCTCAATACTGTAAAGCCTACACTCCAATCACACTATAGAAACTCAAAAGTTTGGCTTAAGAAATATGAAAGCCAATTACATTAAAAAAACATGGTACCATCGTCTTCTGATATACACAAAAAGAGCAGAAAGAGCAAATCAGATGAAACAGGAAACTGTAACAGACCTTGTGTACATATGGTCGGACCAAGTCATCCAATTTGTAAAGAATTCTGTCGATGACTTTGACAAGCAAGTGACGCTCTTGATCTTCGAGCGTTGGTGACATCAGCAAAGGCAGAATCTGATTGAACAACGGCCCTGCTCCGAATTCCCGAGCTTTATCAGTAATTTGTCGCAACGCAGCCTAAACAAAACCAGAAAGCCTGCCAGTTACACTAAGGAAACAACACTGAACAATCATAAAACAGATATTAACCAAAGTAAAATGTAACTGACTATATGCACAGGCTTCCAAATACTTGCCCCAACCACTGCAAAACTATTTCAAGCAGTTTTATGCAGATCTGTTTAAATACAAATATGTGATGGTAAACACTGTGTTGTTAGTGTCCAGGTGTTCCGTTTTCAAGAAAAGCATGTTTCTGAGCTAATACTGGCTCCATCTGGAAAGTAGCTTCACAGCACATATTTCATCCAGACAGCTTGGTGCTTGGTTAGTTTAGAGCATTTGCAGGAAAGACTGCTATTGCCTAATGTTTAAGGCCAAAACTTAAAGAGTAAGGAGCAAAATCCAGAATATTACAAAGCCCTGTAAGCAAAACACACTATAAATCCAGTTTCTCATAACTGAAAAGAAAATTTCTAAAATAATCTATATACAGTAGTATATACAATATACTATACCACTTAGTGACTGACATTTCTGTACAAAGACCAGCAATACTGAATTATATTAAATAACAAAAAGCCACATAGATGTAGAAGAAAAAGAAAGAAAGCACTGAACAACAACAGGGTGCGCTGGAACAGAGTTGATTTTCTTTATAGTCACTAGTATGGGCTGTGTTCTGGATTTGCACTGAAAACCATGCTGCTAACCCAGGGATGTTTAGTTACCGCAGAGCAGGGCTTACACAGAGGCAAGACCTTTTCTGCCTCTCACCCCGCCCCACTGTTGAAAAGTCTGATTGGCACAAGAAACTGGGAGGAGACAGAGCCACAACAGCCGGCCCAAACTGACTAAAGGTATGCTCTACATCATATGGCACCATGTTCAGCATATAAGCTGGCGGAAAGCTGGTCATGGGTCACTGCTCAGGGACTACCTGGGCATCAGCTGGTTGGTGGTGAACAACTGTTTTCCACCTGCATTACTTGTTTTCTTGAGGTTTATTTCTCTCCTTTTTTATTTTTGTTATTTTCCTTTACTATTATTATTATTGCTGCTATTATTACTATTATTATTAAATTCTTCTTATATCAATGCACAAGTTTTCTCACTTTTACTCTTCTGATTCACTCCTTCATCCTACTGGGTGGAAGGAAAGCAAGCAGCTGTGAAGGGCTTAGTTGCCAGTTTGGGTTAAACCACAAGAGATAGCAAATCTTAGGAGATTATCTCCAAGAGAATCCTAGGGACAACTGAAGCTAAACCTGAAAATAAACACTAATTTTTGAAAAATGGAATTACATAAATGCATCTGACAATTCATCTAACCTTTCGCATGGGAGGTGTGCCATTCTTTATTTTCAGAAGTAATTTCATTATTTTTCTCTCCTTCTGCTCCTCAGGACTGAGAGTTGATTCATCAACATCAACCTACAAAAATAATTCCAGACAAATAAATGGGCATTGATACATAATCAAAAGAAACCAGAGAAATTAAATCAGCATGAGTGAAATCTCCTTTACCAGCAGCTTGTCAAAGTACTGGATATCATCAGGTTTCAGGAATGGCAGGTTGCCAGATGGCTGGTCATTAACACTCTTCATAGTGCGGTCCTCTGTCTGCATGTGGAATCCTGTCATACCCCCCAAAGGTGTCGGAGTCGCTGTGAGCTTCCGAGCGGGAGTACGGATGGGTACGTAACCAGCTGGGGGCGGGAGAACCTAAGGAAGGAGAACAAAACTCCTTTTAATGGCAACAGATATAAAAAGAGGGAGCCATCAAATATAAACTACTGCTGAAGCCATAGCTTTCACTTTACTTGTTTGGGGATTTGCATGTTGTTGCATGCAATAGATCCCATGTTCACAGCAATACAAACTCAGCCTGACAGCTTGTATTTGCACTTATCCTGTACTGACAACATTTCAGAATAAAGCTCATTCCCACTGCTGAGAGCTTGGATAATAAATGGTGAATTCTCTAAGGACTAGAGAAGCACTGCATTAAGTGGATCAACATAGTATCCTTGCTGTCTCAGTATTTGTGACCCTCTTCTATGTTTTTCTACATACGGACTTCATATTTCTATCAGTCCATACAGAGTACATTTCTGGCCTTGACAGACATTTCCAACACGGTGAAGCACAACAGTGATTTGCCTGTGAGATCACCTTTAGACCTCCCTTTCTAAGGGATTTACAATAAATCAGTAATCAAGTCAAACAAGTGTGTCCAATCAATAATCAATACCTAATGGGAAACATTCTACTTCTGAGGAAAAAAACAAATCAGGAATCTCAGGTAGGAAAAAAAAACCCATCATGGCATGCCGTATTTTAATCCAGATGAATTACCTTATATCCTTCTGGAAACATAGCATCCAATTCCTCATCAGAAAGTGGTCTGTTTCTCTCATCAATTTCCCTCTCCCAACGCCAAGCCTGCAGCTGCTCAGGAGTCATGCTCATGATGTGACCTATATCCAATTTTAAAAAAAAGTATTTAAAAAAAAATCCTTTGTATGCAGAAGCAGATGATTTTGTTAACTTAGAAGTTAAGTTCTCTCTTGAGTCAAAGGTTCCACAGCACTTGAACTCCGTAGCCAATAAGATATCAAACTTTTACAGAGCCTTTCATCAATTTTTTTACCAACTAAACTGAACAGCAACAGAGATGTAACCCTAGTCTCAATTCCTCTCCACAACTGTGGACAGTACCACAAGCAGGAGGGCATGCTGGGCAGAAATCTATTTCAAAAGACAACACAAAAGTCAATGTTTTATACCCACAAAAGCAAGTAAAGCCTTAGACAAGGGACTGAGCTTACCTGGTGTAGGGGTTGCCATGTTCATAGCTGGTGTACCGATGGGCGTCTTGCCAGGTGTCAGAACAGGAGTGCTGCCACCCATCTGGCTCGCAGGTGTTTCATCCCAGCGTGACTTCCTTTTGCTTGCTCCTGGGGTTGGTGTCTCGCCTATGGAGTCACCACCTCTGTCTGTACGAGGTGTCTCAGCCCATCCACTGCCATGGCCCGGAGTATCTAAGGAAAAACAAAAGCCATTTTCTCAGAAAGCTGAACAGTATATACTCCAACTACACTATCAATATTCACTCATTTTCAATATCAAATTAACAAACAGGAGACAAAAAGTAAGGACTACTTTGGTGAACACAGAAAAAACACAGGCACTACACTAAAAATACCCAAAAGAGAACTTTGTTTTATGAAAAAAGCGTGTCATCTTCTTACTGAACCTTAGCATAAAAAGATTCTAAAAAAAAGAGAACTATTCAGATATTCTAGGAATTGAACAAAGTACTCCACGTACTCCCTTGATAAAAGCATTAGGTAACTGTTAACAGTGTTTCACTGTTCTCTGACACAAGAGAACAGGTGAGAAAATGCTTCTCAAATTTGTTTTAATGACAGCCTCTTAAGAAAATAAACACTTAGAAAACAACACACACAAACATATTACGAAAAGCAATTCAATGTGAGCTCCTTTACTGGGTCCTTTACACATTAAAACACCAAGCTGCAGCAGTCACTACATATACTACAAAACTTTGATTCAATTTTTGAGCCAAGATACTTTCACAGATGCAAGTTAAGCTCACCGGCAGAACCCAATGCTATAAATTCAGACAAGAACAACTCCCCACATCAACCACTAGATGTCAGAGTATAATTACTTCTTGCCTGGCTTCTGAACTCCCTGTTTACTTAAGGTGAAACAATCCAGTACAATTAACCGTTCAAAATTTACTGTGCACTTTCCAGTTTGCCATAAGTACCTCTTTCTGTTTTCGGTGTTTCATCCCATCGATTTTTCCGTGCACTGGAAGTGGCACCTCCATGGCCTGGTGTTGCATGACCAGGAGTGTCCCGGCCAGGTGTTGCAGCTCCTGCTGGTGTGTGACTGGGAGTCGGATCCCATATTTTTGAGCCTGGGGTGGCACCAGGAGTTTCGCTACCCTTTGCACGGCCTGGAGTTTCATCCCATCGCAGAGATGGGGTGTGTCCAGGAGTCTGCACAAGACAAAACCAGAAGCATCAGTATGTCATACTGTACAGTAAAAAACTGCTAGTTGTTCTTAAGTACAGTAAGAAACTTCTGACACTCAAGAGGATTAGCATTAATAATGTATTCCACAGACAGCTGATGAACACTAGGATCGTTACCTCTGCTTGATCCCAACTGGACAATTTTTTAGGTGTAGCACCAGGAGTCTGATCAGCTGTCTGATCCCAACGCCGTTTGCGTTTTGAAGGTGGCTGAGAAGCAGCTCCATTGACGACTTTAAGCTCTCCAGCTTTAGCTTTTTCAGCTAGTTGTTGCCTAATTTCCCTCTGTTCAAGAGCACAAAAAGAGAAACATAAGAACTCTTCAAATTATACATTTAAAAAGGTTTTCTCAGCAGTATCATGTATTTTTATGCTTTTTATGAGTTTTTGCTCAAATAACCCGCAACTGGCTACTGCTTTCATTTCAAGGCCACTCTTTTTTCAAATACTTCTATATTGACAGAGCAGCTGTGTTTGAGGGGCTGTTTTTAAGCCGATTTTTCAATAAGTGCCATTCTTACAGCAAATACAAATGCAGAGATAATTTTTAAAGCTATCAGTTTCTGTCACCTACAGGTACATGCCTAAAGACCATTACCCATCTGTTTCAAGCAAGTACCACTTCAGTAAATTAAAGGTGGATGATTAGAAAATATGTTCACATGTGCCACATGCTATGACATAAAAAAGCCTTGAGATTCTTATTTAAAATTCTGAGGTGATACTGCTAACCCAGACTCTTTTGCACTTATCAATGGATCCATAAGCAGTAAGACTGTCAAAATTATGAAATAATTCCTTAATAAAGGTTAGACAAGTATGACAAATCAATGTCAAAAGTCACTAGAACTACAAGATCTTGCTCCAATTAACAAGATGGTACTGTAGGTATTACACAAGAGATCTGATATTACCAACATCTTTTGACCTGTTAAAATGAATTTCAAAGCATTTACTTTTTGATTTTATTTTGTGATGGGTTTTTATAAGTATTTAAAACCAAATATCAACCTTATACCACATCTTAGTACTGCAACATCTGTTGTAAATACTTCATCAAAAGCCTTTTAAAATCTCCCTGGCTTCCCTATACATATGGCTTACAAAAACAAACATCTCTGACACTGAGTAATTCTCAGTCACTGCTAGATTTTGTCTCTCCTCCTCTGAAAATATAAACCAGTGAAAGCCCAAGTGCTACCAAAAAAATCCAGATTAAAATATATTGAGACTATTTTTCCCTGCATTGCTTAGGTATTACATTAGAACAGATGCTTTTCGTAACTTTCATCTTCAAATTCTACTGACTTTCAACATATGAAGAACATGATTTTCCAAAGAAAGGGGCTTTTAAGTCAAGACAAAGTCAACAGAATTTACATTCCCACTTTAACATGCTTTCAAAGGCTGTAACACGAAGCTCAGTTCAAGTGGAAAACCCTCCCCTCCACACACCTCTTCTTTTGTTAAATGCTGTTCACGCATAACATCCATGTATGTTCTGGCATTCATTTTAGGGTCTGGAGTCTTCCCTCCTGCAGAAGAGAACAGCAACAGGAATGGAGCACAATGAGTGCAGGATAAGCAGAAATGATGGACTTCTACTGTCCTGCTCTAGTATTATATTATTCCATGATCATTTAATTTTACTTTTTGATCGAAAATTTTTAAAATTACATGTATCTTACGTTTATTCAGTTTGCTGATCAATTTAACCTGTTTGAACACAAACATAACTACTGCAGTTTCAAACAAATATTTTAAAGCCGATAAAAATGATAAAATGACAGCACAGTTAAGAGTCTTCAGAAGTGATGGGTTCCTGGGTTGCTAATCCGGAATACGTACACTTTCGTGCCTTTGTCTCCATCAGCAGTTCTGACTTCAAGCAGCAGAATAGAAGCCTAGAAAATTATCTCTTTACCATTAGTAACACTTTGGAAAGATATTTATAATCAAAACATTACCTTGTGTAAGCTGTTAAATCCTACTTGTTATCTGACTATAAATAACTACTGCATACCTAAGTAATGTTTAAATTGTTTTATCATAAAGACCCATTTAAAAGTTTGACAAATCTGGACATGTCTCACAGACCTTCTAGTGTCACATTGTAACAGGGCTTCATTAAAAATAAAAATAAAACAAAATAAAAAACCCCAAAATACTGTTTGATGACACTTTCCCCCTCTTCTCTTCTCAAGGTACACTTGTGATTGGGAGCTGAATGCAATACAGTACATATACCACAACAATACTCACAGGTAATGGGTTTTGTACACCATATGTTGTTTTATGCTCTGTATCTTGCATTAATTAAAATTTTTAATACTTTAAAAGAAGCCCAACTTTATAGAAATGAGACTTGTCAAGAAAAACACTTTTCTTTAAGAAAAATGTGCAGATTTGCTATACAAGTGGTATAGCATTATACTTTAGGGAAAAAAATAAACTTCTTAAACATTTCTATGCTGAAGATCACTGCCCAATTGGCTGTGTCTTTCTGACACTAGCCTTGATAGGACTTTCCTTTGGAATACTTTTTCACCATAATCTACACAGGATGTGTTGAACTGCACCCTTAAGAATGCAGACAGGACTGGCATATAGCAGTACTGCTGTAGGAAAGAAATTAAGGACAGTTAGTATGGGCCTGTGAATTCTGACAATACATGTTTATATCAATTACAATTAAGCAAGTAAAATAATTAATATCCCTATTAATTCATGCAGGCTGAAATTCTCATTTGTAAAACCTGCAAAATAGCTACTAATTTTAAGCCATCAGGCACCTTATTGCCACACGTGAAACTCACTCACCTGAAGAAAATTTCTGTCAGACCCACTAACACCCCTTCTCCTGACTTGCATTCTAAAATTATCAGAACAGACTTGAACTATTAATAGTATCAAAGTCCTATATATGCTTTTGTTTCTTTTAGCTATACCACCTAAAATTTACATAGGATGGTAAGAATTAGGTGCTCTACTAGCATTGCAAAAGCAGTAAGCCTGTAAATCTATAACTTGGAATGAAAACTATCAAGGTACTGAATGAATCTGAGCACTCAATACACAAGTTGTTCAAAGTACAACGCACAACCCAAAACGAAATGAAAAGAGAAACCTTTAACCCTTTGTGTTTCTATGGCAATGGCTCATTGACAATTTTCTTGTCCTTCTACCTGGAAAGAAAACTCGTATTATAAAGATGAAGAATATGGCATCTAAATTTTCAACCAAATCTCTATGAAAAGGGGATGTTTAAAACAAAACTAAGTTTATAAGCATGCCAACAGAAATCAAAGGGCTAAAGACAATTAAAGACAAAAATTTCATAAAGGGTATAGAAAAGCCAAAATAAATTACCATCTGCAAAAGGATCAAGACGCTCAGGGGAAATTATCATCATCCGCCTGTGCTTTTTGTACTCATCTTCCCGATCTGCAATCTTTTGAGGACGGTGTTCTGCAAAAGGATCATACTAAAAACCAAGAAAGCCTGTTAGTCATATATTTATGAAGACCAATATGAAAAGTGTCTGGTATTGTATTCATTTTCAATATTATTAAAAAGACCTATATTATTTTTTGCCTCAACTATGCAGGAATGTCAAAACACAGTACTAACTTAAGTTTTACTAGAATTTCAGGGTTTTTTTAAACACAGAGCTTCTCATGAAATCACTTCTGATAAAAATTTGCTATTTTAAGGGGTTATTCACTTGTTACCAAAGCATTTCATGCTGTCAGCTTTTCCCCTTCTTTTTGCAGGGTGACTTAACACTACTTCTTGTGCTTTTAAATTTTACAGAAAAATACTCCAGGAATATGAAACCTAAGTGATTACATTTTGTTAAAAAAAAGAAGTATAAAGGACATTAATTTTTCCAGTTATTTTAATTTCTCAAGTATCTGACTTCGAAAGAAAAATTTCAATAGTTTACTTTCTACACTCACATTGTCTTTATGTGCACAAGTGCCAATCTTATCATCCTGTGGAATTCCAAACTAAAGCAGTAAGAAGCTGACAGCAAAATTTAAAAAACATAGCCCTGTACATACATCTTATAGTTCCAGTAGACAAGACCTGTTATTAACACTTCTTTTCCCCAATGCCTACAACAGTATTTTAATGTGCCTTCATTTAAGACGTACCTGTTCAGTAGACTGTGGTATGTCATTAAGCAATGCCACTGGAGCATGGTACCCTGGCTTCTTCTGGCCAAGCAAACTTGTGGAAGGGTAGTCATCATCATCCTGTCAGTCAAGACATGGCAAATTTGTCATGCCGATAACATATTTAGATAAACTAACATCAAATGAACATGCTGCAGTCATTGAAAAGATGAAAATGGACAAGTAGAACAGGCAATGCAAAATTTTAGCAAGCTTTCTCATTTAGCTTTCTTATTATTCCCAAACTGATTAATCAGATAAACCTACTTATATCACTAAGCAGGCTCAATATTCTGCAATATGCTGCATGCAATCAAGTATGCTATCCACGCTAATTAGACAAAAAGTCTGTATTTCATGTTAGCACTACCGTTATAGTTCCCTAGTTGGCATGAGAGAACTGGTGCAGAGATATTCAAACTACTTTTCTTAGAAGTCAGCTATATGTATAAGGACCAAGACTTAATAAACCTATAAAAAAGCTTCAGAAACAGTGAAAAATTCAGAGATAAGATTCATGTTAGTTTAGTTACACTTATCCAATCACAATGGCAGTAACAACCACTTGCTTTTGCTATCTCTTTGTATTAGCAGTCAGTTCTACTCTATTTACAGCAACCCAAAAGAAAAACTGCTCATAAAACTATGAAACTTTTTCAGTGAGCCCCAGAGTAATGGAAATTTTTTATTAAGGGATTCTTAGAAGTCTACAGATGACACACAGTACATCAACAAAAAAACCCCACATGTATCAACTAGTACTAAACTGAACATAATCTTCCTAATTCTTACAACTGTAATTCTCTCGGTGTAATATGCAGTTGCCTATATATTTATGATTAGAACTGTAGACTCTGACTGTTCCTGCAACTGAAAATGTGACATTAGAAATTTACGTTAACATTAGAAATTAACATAAGGTAATCTTACAAGCAGGTACATTAGGAGAACATAATACAGTGAAAATGCCAGTTCTCAAAAATGGATCTGAAATTTGAACCAGAAATCTTAAAACAGTCACTAAAGTTTGTTGGCCGAAGTTCTATTAGACCTTTTTACCATCATTTCTAATCTTGGCAGCAGTAACAGAACAAAATTAATTATTCCAGTCAAGGCTAACACTAAGTACCAGGGCATAACTTTTTGCCTTCTGCTTGGGCCTACTTGGCTCCCAAAGCACAATTCATGAACTACAAGCCAGACTTAGAACTGCAGCCCTTGCTGGCTATGACCCAGCAAGGGGCACTCACAGCTCAGAAAGCCAAACGTGTCCTGGGCTGCATCCAAAGCACCACGGGCAGCAGGGCAAGGGAGGGGATTCTGCCCCTCTGCTCTGCTCTGAAATCCCACCTGGAACACTCCATCCAGCTCTGGGGGCCCCAGCACAGGAAAAACACAGGGGCCTGGTGGAGTGACGCCAGAGGAGGCCACCAAGAGATTTAGAGGCCTAGAGCACCTTTTGAGGAAATGCTCCAAATTGGGTTTGTTCAGCCTGGAGAAGAGAAGGCTTGGGGGTGACCAAATTGTAGCCTTCCAGTACCTGAAGGGAACCTACAAGCTGGAGAGGGACTTTTTACATTGAGCATGTAGTGACAGGACAAAGGGGAATGGCTTTGAACCAAAAGAGTAAGTTTAGACTGGATAATAGGAAAATAATTCTTTTCTGTGAGGGTAGTGAGGCACTGGCACAGATTGCCCAGAGAAGCTGGGGATGCCCCATCCCAGGAGGTGTTCAGGGCCAGGCTGGATGGGGCTCTGAGCAACCAGGTCTCGTGAAAAGGTGTCCCTGCCCCATGGCAAGAGGGTTGGAAGGAGATGATCTTTAAGGTCCTTTCCAACCAAAACCATTTTATGATTATGAGCATCCCAGATAAGACATATTTGGTCCAGTATGGCTTTAAAGACAACTGTTTTTACCTCAAGCAACTGCTACTAAAAACTTCTCAAAATCAATTCCTAAATACTTATATCGCATGCCCTAAACAAACAAAACATATAAAATCACTTACATCTTCCAATTCAGTTGCTGCAATAGAAGTGACATATCCAGCAAATCTGCTGTCACTGCCACCATAAATTTCTTGATCATAGTATCCCGTGGAATCGAGGCCTACTCCTTGCGCTTCATCAAGAGCAGGCTTTTTTCCTTGAATTTCTCGAATTTGTGCTTCGATATCTAGGGTAAAGACAAACACAGAAAAAAATCTTCTTACGCATGCATACAAAGTGTAATACTCATGTTACAACGGACAGCAAACCAAGTTTTTTGCCCAAACAGGAAGATTATTGCTAAAGAAACAAACATATATGACACACAAAACTATAAAATCATGGTATTTATAAGCAGCTTTTCCTCAAGTTTTAATATGATCCAGCACAGACTACATTAATTGTATGGCCTAAAGCAAACTATTTAACCCAGTTATCATTTCATCTTAAGAGATAGCAGAGAAGGTAATTTACACCACAGCAATATTTCTTAACACTACACTGACAAAACCCTTTCACTACAAACTTAATCCTCTCATCAAAAAAAAAAAGCCTTTCACAATGTTATCACCAATTTTGCTAATTTAAACTCTGTTCAAAAGAACTACTGCTCAAGTTCTCAAAACTGAGGTTCAATAAAACAACACTGTATTGTGTTTTTTAACATGTTGCAAAGCTGTACTACCTTTGAATAAGTAAATAAAAAGCCCAACTCTAATATGCTACTGGGTAACAGGTTAATAAAAAAAACTCCAAAACTTAGGACCAATTTCTTTTCACTCCGGCAGCTCAAATGTTATTTATTCAACATTATTCCTGCCTGCACCACCATCTCTGAAGACTCTACTGTTCTTCTGGATAACAAAACACCCTTCAAAAAGGACAAACAGGAGTTTTACCATTCCTGTACTGTATCAGGATCTCATTCTAATCAACTCTGGTGGCCACCTTTGACCTTAGAAATTTGGTACTTTCAGAAAGAACATCAACTTCTTAATCCAAAAAACAAGGAACCAAATGAAACCATCCCCTCCTCCCATCTGCTGTAACACAACAGGAAAATAAATTGCAGTAATCCAACTATCTTCAACAAATGTAACTGTAGGTATAATGAGGCAGAGCTAACTGCATAAAAATTATTACTGTTTTCATACGAATTTAGTTTGAGTCAATAGATATGGAAAGACAATACAGTATAAATTTCACTAGATCAAACAATTACTTTAATGGCCAAGAAAACACCCAAGAGTTGCATTTCATGGCTGCAGGAACACGGAGGATCATGCCTGAGAGGAAGAAGTGGATTACATGGTCTCAAAAGACCCCTTCTGCATCAATAATTCTAGGATTCATCTCTACCACCTGAAGTGGCATTGCTTGCTACATTAACTTAAAGGAAATTTGTCAATTTACAAAAAAGCTACAGGAAATTTTGTTCACAAATAATCTTGAATCTTGAGTATTCAGTAGTTGTTTACTAATATTGCTCACTTCTCTTTTCAGGATGAATAAATCTGACAAGTTTTTCCCACCAACTCATCTTGCAAAAGACACTATACAATGTTCTGCAACATCTGCTAAGGACCCTGACAAAAATTAAAATACGAATATATTTTTTTAATGTTGATCCAAATTACTGGATCAGAATTGCTTAGTTTAAAAGTTTAAATGTCAAGCCTGCAAACTTCAAGACTTAACGTCACAGCTGGGTCCTTTTCTTATCGCAGACTGCCATTAACCAAAAAAAACCCCAACAAACAACCACAAATCCACTGTAAGTCAAATTATGCCTCCTGTACAAAGGCATGTTTTCTAAGGGACAACTCAACACAGTTTTACCTGACAAATCTTTGCCATATAAGTGAGAATAGCAGGACTAAGTGTTCACTTTGAAAGAAACACTAACTTCATGCAAAGCACCGAAAACCTGCAGCAAATCAGCAATTCCTGCAGTGGTCCAGAGAGGAAAACCAGCAGAAATGTGTTTCTAAACTCATCAAGAGTCCCACACACAGAAGATACACCCCAAAGGCTGCTAAGGAAAATCTTGCTGCAGCCACTTCAGGGCTTGCATTGAACTTTTGCAGCTATCTAGAGCAGAAAAACTTGGACAGTCACCTTTGTGTTACAGAAACTCGTGATGCCTTAAGCTCATGAGAAGCTGAAACCTCACAAAAGCCTTACACTGCTGGCCATGAGCACCTCCTGAATCCTGCCTGTGGGTACATCCAGCTCCTTCCAAAATCCTGCACAGCACAGGGGATTCCGGTGAGTCCAGAACTAGGAACACATTGTTCTCCACTGTGTTACTTCCTGAAGTAACAGCAGAAAGAAACTACTGCCAAATTAGGGATCCTTCTCTTGCCCACAGAGATCTCTGATCACCTTCAGCAGTCCCTACAGTGTCCTCTTAAGTTATTCCACTTCTGTGGAATCATCCTATGAAATGGCTATGGAGCCAATGCAACTCAAATACCTTGTCCACGTATTTTTTAGTTATTTCTGTTTCTTCCGGAGAGCAGATGAAGCTCCTCATTCCTTTTGCAGGCTGGTACATTGCAGTAGTGGGGAGAAGGGGAATACCTGAAGCTTCCATCTCTACCAAGGACAACACTACCAGCACCGAGTGGGTGCTTTAAGAGTACAACACCACCATTTCCCTTATTTCCAAAGAGCAGTTACTGGAACAACCACTGCCTCTTTAATGGCACAGTAGGTCCTGACTGAACATCCGCACCTGTTAACACACTTCAACATGAAAAAAATCCTATGGATCTTGCCTACAAGGCAGGATCATCCTGCCTTTCAATCACCAGTTCACTGAATCAACCTAACCATACAGCTCAAACATGTAACACAACAGCAAGTACCCTGCCCGGCAGGATGGGCCACAGAGATTTGCTTGTGCGTGGCCTCCCACCTCTACTACCTCCAATAGAGTCAAGTAAAACAATTGTAGGATTTCTGCAGTAAAACTGTTAATACAAAAATATTTTCCTCTTGATACTTCCCGTCAACACTTAACATACTACAGCCTTGTCCTCTAACTTTATTTTTAAAACTGTTATCTTTAATAAAGAGGGTAGAGGTCTCACTTATTCTTGGCCTTCTCCTTTAAATTACAGGGATTACATCCGTTGGCAGAGTAAAGAGCATTCTCATTTTCCTACCGCAAAACCTGCAGGGTTATGTATGCCATAAAACAATGTCTGCATAGGGTCAACAAACCCCACTTATGGCCACCCTAATTTTCAACTAATGCCACACAGCCTCTAGGTGCCAGTTTAAATTAAACACTCTAAAGAGAACACCCGTCTGACATGCATAAACCCCTTGAATCAGGAGGCCTGTCATCACAGGTAGCCTGGCTGCCAGTTTGGAAAGCATCACATATTTAGCTGGAAAATGCTATTTTGACATTCAAGATGTGTTTAGCTTCCTGGAGCTAACTGGCACTTGAAAAACCTCACACCCTATTTAACAAAGCACTTCAATAAAAATCAAATTAAGAAAGAGCAGACACAAAGCTTAAAGATACATTGTGCAAAGCAAAGTACTTCCTTAACGACTTAGACAAGCAAGACATAATGGAAACTTCATGCACAGACAGAGAAACAGTAAAGGGAATGGGATATAGGGGATGTAATAAAGGAGGAGGGGGATAATATTCTACTGATCATTCATTTTCTGTATTTTACTCTATTATTTATATATTTGGTATTTTTAGAAGAAGTAACTTTAACATGCAGTTGATTTGAAACATACCATAAATGCTAAATACTATTTAAGTCAACACATGTGACTTTGAAGTTACTGAACATCTAGCTTTCAGACAGGCTTTCTCAAAGTATGTGCTTCCTTACCACACATGGAGTTCTACTCTCAACATTAAAAAAAAGAAAGAAGACCCTGCGCTGGAGAGGTATTTTACAGAGTAAACAGGCTCTGTGTTTTCATGTCTTATCATATTTTTGCACATTTAGCTTCGTCTGTGTGGCTTTATTTTCACCTACTTTAGCACTTTTACACATATCAGGTCTATTACGTTTGAAGATCTCAGTTCTTTTCTGAGCAAGAAACAAAATTTAAATTAAAAACTACCTTCAACACCATTCAAAGCTCAAGCATTTATTGAAGTTTTATAAGCTGCCACTTGAAACTTTACTTTTTCAACCTCAAACACAGAGTTCCCCCTTTAACTACGCAGCTGACACAACCTCCAACTGAGTTTTGATGGCCCTTTCAAGTTTCTGTCTTGAATATATCAATTAATAAGTATCAAACAAACAGTACAAAAATATAAAAAATCTTTTAAGATGATTCAGTAACAAACAAGTCAATTTGAAAGATTAATCAGGAACTGAAAAAAGACAGAAGAAAAATAATCAAGCTGCTCAGCTAATGCCTCCATGCTGGGAAAGACCCTTACATGATTGTAACCAGTTATACACATTTTTTACTGAACTACCCTCCCCCTTAAAACCTGTTCTGATACGACACTAATCAAAACACATGCAACTGGAAGCATGTCAGCATTTTTACTTAAGTCAATGGACCACCACCATTTGCTCCAATAAATAAGCAATTTAAGTCTGAAAAAAACCCAACAAACCACAATACTTCTACTATTTTATTACGAAAATCTCTTAAGGTAATAGGACAGGCAGAGCACTATGATGGGTAATAGTCACTTGGGTAGTATCTCACACAACCCTTATGCATGTCACAGCATATAAACAAAAGACAAGATAACTCCTGTAATTATACAAAAATACCCGAGAATTCTAAAAAAAAAAAAATTCAAATTAAATTTAAAAAAAGTAAGGACAACAGTTTAAGTTTTTCTCCATCCCTAAAGTCAGATCAGGTCTGCAGTGTTAAAGACCACATTAGCCTCACCTCCACGGGAGATGATGGCTCTCCATTTGAAAAGCTTTTTCAGTGCAAAACTGGAAAAAAAAAGATCCTAAAAAAATCCATCCTAAAAGACAATGAATACCTGGGCGCCCTGCATACCTCACAGTGCACAACCACCATCCGGAGGTAGTTTTCGGTTAGTGGATCACGAATATAAATTAAGACAAAATATAGCAGATCACCTATCGTACACAGAAACACAAGTGAAAAACCCCAAAGCAAAAACACAGTAGCAGTGTAATTCTACAAATTATTCTCTGTTGCCCGAAGATACTGAAGCGCAGGGCAAGCCGCAGTCAATGCCCACAAAGACAGCTTTGATTCACCCTGAGAAGAGCTGCAAGCAGCAGCGCACACAGGCACACGACACCTCCGAGAAGAACACAGCGCCTGCAAAAGCACTCACTCGCTAAACCGCTCAGAGAGCCGCTTTCCTACGCAAACACCCGGCCGGCAGGAAGTCTGTATAAAATGGCAGCTCGGATGCTCCAGACCTGACGCTCTTTCCCCTCCTTCGGGGCACTTTTCTCAGCAAGCACCGCGGCGGCTCAGTATCAGCTCGGGCCGCGCCGGCTTTCAACGGGCAACACCCGTTCTCGCGCCCTCTCCAGTCCCCTGTTTACCGAGGCCAAAGGGCTCGGGGCAGCGGAATAAGCGTGCGCTGTTGGCATTTCTGATGCGAAACTCGCATCGGGACCGCGGGGTATTCACAGAGCACCGGCCGAGGCTCGATAGGCGGAAAGGGGCCGGGGGCGGGGAGTTCAGTGACCGCGCTCCCCCGCACCGGCCAGGCCGCCGCTCTGTCCCACGCCAGCACAGCGAGAACTCCCCCTCACGCTCGCCCGCCCCCCCCGGCTCGGACACGGCGCTGACGAGCGTAGCCGCCATTACACACAGGCCCGACCCACCCAGCCCCCGCCCGACGAGCCGCGCCTGGCGCTGCCCGGAGCCGGGGAGATACACAAGCAGCGGACGATTTCCGAGCGCGGCCCCATCGGGCGCGGACGCGGGGCTTTCCAGGGATTTTTACCTTCGTGGGTCTTGGCGATCTTCGCCATTTTGTGCAGCGCCAACGACGCCGAGGCGGAACTGGCGCGCGCCGCCGCTTCCGCCACACGGGGCCGACAGTAACAGCAGTGCGCAGGCGCGGCCACGAGCCCGCGGGCCGGTGGTCAGGTCCCGCCCACCACCTGATGGACGGCTCGCCCAGCCAACGGGAGCGCGGGGAGCGGCGGGAGCGCGCGCTGGGCGGAGCCCCCCGTGAGGGCAGTTCCGCTGGGGGCGGTGGGAATGGAAGCGCCGAATATGGCTGTGATATCTCAAAACTTTCTTCCCACAGATGCCGGGCTCTCCTTGGGGCCTGACCCCACTGGAATTTGGATGCCCAGCTCTGTTTGGCAAACTGCTTGACCTGCGTTTCATCTGGTCAGGGTCGCTGGCCCAGTGCCAACAGGCGTATTGCTAGATACCAGAATAAAGCACATATATGTTTCTTGCCACAAAAAGGAGGCTTAACCGGATTACAGTCCTTCAGGCAGGTCAATTCTGCTCAATTTTTTAACGAGGGAAGGGCGGCTGTGTACAGAATTGGCAGATGACACCAAACTGGCCAAAACCACTGGCAGGTGAAAGAAGGAACTGAGAATCATGTTACATTGATACATACATGAAATTATCTAAGATCAAGGAGGTAAGCTTAAACGACAAAAAGCAAAAGTTACTACATATTGGAATTTTAAGTCACTATATGAATTCAAAGTGGCAAAAATAGTCAGAAACTGATGACATGGGAAAAACAAAGCTATTAGACTATCCGTAGCAACATGCTGCTGCAGTGGAAGTAAATCTAATTCCAGGTAATTAAAAATGGTGTTGCATACAACCCCTGGAAAGTAATCATTTCACTTTACTTGGCTCAAAGCCACTGATGGAGTTCAACAGAGACACGGGCAAACTCAATATAGTCTGGAAGACAGGAGGAACCATCAGATGTTTATGAACATGACCTAGGTAGGAATGTAAACAAATTGTTTAGCTGTTCTACAATAACTGACCTCACACCACTTCCACATTTCATTTGGGAATTACTAACTTTTTTTACTGGTTCTGCTGATGTGATATACACACATTTCACCACCACTGTCTACTGTATACCTAATAACTGAATAGGATTGATTTGTCCACATGCAAAGCCCTGGGAACTCTCCCTTACAGTCAAATGTTGTAAACAACCTAATTTTTTATTCCCCTAACTTCTAGTAGTAACACCAAGGCTGGCCACACAACCTAAGTACAAAGTCCATGATTGCTTAATCATACTACACATCAGTGATATTTCATAACACAGTGTAATATGTAAACTTACATATTTTATTTACTGTCATGTAGTTTTATTGTATACCTGCTAAGTCCCTAGTCTTCTCA
Organism: Pardalotus punctatus; assembly: GCA_013400915.1. Classification (NCBI taxonomy): domain Eukaryota; kingdom Metazoa; phylum Chordata; class Aves; order Passeriformes; family Pardalotidae; genus Pardalotus; species Pardalotus punctatus. The sequence continues at coordinate 26,304 of VZTX01020975.1, read as the reverse complement.
GAAGCCTTCGTAACAAGTGAAGTCAACTCGAGAACTTCAGATGAGGTAAAATGCATAAACTATTTCCAAAAAGGGCGATAAATGCATGATGGCAAAACACATCATGACTCCTCACTAATGATTCCCCTTATGAAAGCTGGTATTTTTGAGGGTTGTCTTAAAGAAAATAACACAAAACACACGTTTTTGTGTTAATATGTATATTTGATTAACCAACTGATCTAAAGATCTGTCTGTCTTTGCTTTGTATTTATTGGTTTGCAGGAATTTGCTGAACAGCTCTGCTTGTAATAATTTACATAACTACATGTGACTACTATCATTTAAAGGTGCAGGTCTTCTGGTCCTTTATTCTCAGTGTCATTAAACTCACATTCTGCATTTCTAGAAAGACACACTTGCAAATACTCATAGGCTACAAAAGGAGATATTTACCAAGCTGCCCAGGGCCATATGACAGTAAGGTTGAGGCAAACTAATTCCCTACTGCAAGAATTTAATGTATGTAACTATTTTAAGTAAATGTCACATGCTCAGATTCACTACGAAGATCAATTTGCAGTAACTTTCTCTTGTTTCTTCAGACTGACTTCCAACTTAAGCAGAGCAGTTGCAATATTACATTTCCTCTGCTATTAAACAGAACTGAACTCAGGGATGAGGTCCCAAAGAACACTTTAAAGTAGTCATTTTGGAATATGCCATTTCACACATGAAGGGGAGTCATGTGTTGTGAGAGCTAACAGGAATTGTGCTGTGATGAAACAATGAGAAAACTGCTTTGTGCTTGTGTCTCTTCCATGTGTTTCCACCAAATTCTGTATGCTGCCCTGGATTCTTTGTGTCTGCCTGTCAAAGCCCTGAATATGTACTTTTGCTTCCTGAACATTAACTCCGTCACACAGCTTCCACAGGATACAGATAGGGCTGTTACTTAGTGGTTTACCAGTCCTACTTAGCCTGTCCAGGTTCCCATCTCTTTTCCACGCATACACGTGTACACACTGTTCACATAGATTCCTCTATGGATTTCAAATGGATTGGATTTAAGAGCCCATAAGCTTTGCAGATCTGGAATCATACCTAAGTTACAGACCTTCGAGGTCCTGCTCTATGTAAGATTCAGGTCCAATTTCATAGGCAACTTAAGCTGTCACTAGCTGGCACTGCTGCTGAAAGAAGTATCCAGATTCATTGCCTGTCCTTGATTGAAAAAAGACATTGTGCCAATAATTGTGCCAATAGAAGTTTCTGGCACTGGTTCAGTCAAAGAAGGCAGGCTTTTGACTACACCCTCCTGCTGCTTCTTCCAAAAATAACTTTTTATTTGTATTCATTTTTACCCACACCCAATGCTATAAAGAACTGTACAATGAGCTGACATGCAAAAAGCTACAAACCTGGTCTAAACTCCTAGTCCTTCATTCTGCCCCAGGTCTGTGCTTCATGTGCAAGGGACAGTTCCCTGACATTCATGTGTCTATTAAAGAAAAGGGCAAAAGTTCTTAAAACAAAGAGAGGAAATATTTAACAGCAGCAGCTATCTTTCAGCTCTGTAGAAACTTCTCACACAATATGAGCAAGAAAAAAATAGCATGAAATAAAATCTCTTCCAGTCCCGTTTTTGCTTCTGATGTCAAGAAGGAATAATGTAGAAAGGACCCTTTTTGTCATTGGAATGCCAGTGAGTTAGAAAACCACACTTTGGATTATAAGATTTTTGGAGAGGGTCAAATGAGGGCTGCTTTGTGTTCTGCAGGACGTGCATAACCTGAACACAAACCACCCTTGCTTTGTTTGTCACTGCTGGTAAGGATGGGCTGAGGAACATAAATCTGAGGAACATATAGAGGGGATGCGGTTGTCATCTGTCATCTGTGCGCCCTCAGTCCTCTGAGCTCCCCTGAGGGAGTCTGAGGGTCTTTTTGTAGATTTTATGCCAAGAGGAACCAGACTTCAGGCCTTGTGTCCCAGCTAGCACAGCTCTTTAGAGCTGGCAGGGGCAGGGCAGTTGGGTAAGGGCTGCTGCAGACACGGCCCTCCTCAGGCAGCAATCCTCCCCCAGCCTGCACCAGCTGAGCCCAGGGTCTGCATGGTTTAGTGCAGATCATGTTCTTCCTTAGAGTTAAATAAATACAGACAGTACTATTTTGGAAGTGGGACAGAGTAAGAACAGGGCAGCTGGATTTAAAAACTGGCTGTGAGCAAGTATGCACTTGAGATTTAAACCTCTTTTGGATTTACAGGCCCACCAAAATCTTATGAAGGTCTAACAAGTCTAATCCTTTACACAACAGGTGTGCACCCAAATACTTCAATTATTACTGACACCAAGTTCAGTGGTGCTATATGAAATGTAAGAACATTTATGTGACTTTATATTTTACCTCCTGATTAATCCACTTGAGTGTGAAATAGTAAATCTGCCCTTAATTCCTAGCTGCATCATTTGCAGATCATGTAAGTAGCAACTTAATTATCACCCATGCTTGTAGATCATTTTTCCCAGCCTACATGTATGATTGTGAGATATTCTGAGATCTTTCAAAGGCAAGTATTATTCAAAACTCATTTATAAACAGGAATACAATGGCTATATTTTTGCCTTACTCAGCATATCTTTGGCTGCCTTAGGAACATACTAAACCAGCTGCTCTTTTCAGTCATGTGTAGGAATAGAGCTGAATAAATTTTGTAAACGACAGCCTTTTTTTACACAGGGATATGCTGTCCTCATCAGAGATGACTCTTTGCCCACTGAAAGGTGTCCTTAATATTCTTAATTGGTTTTAATAGTATAAACTTCATAATCAGAGTTTAAACCTAACCTCATGATGGTAGTGTTACAAAAGATAGCATTTAGAGAAAATAAATCTATGTGGTCGTACAATACATCTCTTTCTGGTGAATCAGAAATGTCTCATATCCCTCTGGTTTTAAGGATTAATTTGGGCCACTCTACCTCTCAAAGTTAATAAATGCAACTCTCTCTTCCAGCAACAAGTATCAAGCAAGGTTTAAGACCTTTAATCCTGAGCCTGCCAAGAGAAAACAAAAGAGACAAAAAACCCTCAAAGTGCCTTAGACATCCATCACCTTGGACTTCTCAACACTTGACTCTTCAATTATTCTAAACACTAAAAGGCATCAGTCTTTCTAAGAGATAATTCCTGATCCACTGAGCAAGCTAAAACAGACACAGAACATGCAGGAACAGAATCCAGCAAATAACAGCAGCACTTGAAGTTGCAAAACACACAAATGAGGTTAGTAATAAAGGTTAGAGAAAGGGAGGACAAGATAGGATTTGGGGTTTTCTTGTATTTCTGGCTTTGCAATTTGTTTCTTACCTGCACTGGAGAACATAGGTTACTTGTTTCTGGTTTTCATCAAGTTAATAGAAACATGATGCAGGACAGCCTATCTGGAAAACACCATGCCCTGAGGTGGCAAAGTAAAAGCTGCTCCAACTAGTCTCTGTCATCCAAATTGGTGGTGTTTTTATTTAATAGTGAGTGGTTTTGCTAATGGCAAGGATGCTGGGATAATTAAAAGGAGCACTTTTCTGAAGAGGATGTTGTTGGAGGCTCATATAGTTGAACGGTTATTTTTGTCTAGAAATCCTCTCACTTCTTAATGCATTCAGCCTTCAACAGCTTTAACTAAAATGTCTTCATTTACATTGGTTGTAAAATTCCAGTTGTATTTAAATGGGTGGGAATGGGTTCCTCCCATGGTTGAAGGGCCATTGCTGGCAATGTATCCAGGCTGGTTTTCTACTGCATACAGCCCAGACACATGTTCAAGTTCAAGATGTGTAAATACTACTCTGAGTTCAAGATTCCCAATCAAGAGCATAGCTGGTACAGAATTAAATTAAAAAAAAAAAAGCGAACCCAAACTATTTTATGGAAATAGATTTTGCAGTCTTACCTTTTAACAATTTATGTATAGCACATATTACACAAAATACGAAATGTGTGATGAGTTCTATTTAAACAGTAGGTCTCCAATCGCAGTGTAACTGTAAAACACGCTTTCGTTGAGGGAGGCTCTCTCATTTGAAAGGTGAATTACGAGAAAGCGTCAAGTAATGAGTTCTTTGTTTCAGCTTGTGGTCAAACGATGCTCTGTGACTACAGCCAGGTCTTCGCCCGTACAGTTAAGCTGCTGATGACTGTAACCCCGGGCGCGCACCGAGCAGAAGCGGGACGAGCACCAGCGACTCCTCCCGCGGACCCCCCGGGTCAGGCGCTCTGCGGGGCCCGGACACGGGGTCGGACGCGGGGCCCGGACGCGGGGTCGNGGAGGGGCCGCCGCCAGGTACGCGGGGCGAGGCGCGGTGACAGCGGGCGTGAGAGAGAGAGGGGCCGGTTTCATGGTTATAAACTCGTATCTTCCTTGCCCGAGCCGGTGGCAGAGTTGTGAGCAATGCGTCAAAGGAATTAAAAACTCAGGGAACCGCCCGGATATTTTCCGCTTCAGATAACTTTCGTTTTCACCTGAGTACGTGTAAGCCCGGCTGCAACAACTTGAGAAAAACAATATGCTTTGGGGAAGAGTTAATCTTAGAACTGAAAGAAAAAAGAGCAAGCAGATGAGAGTGCAGTTTGAAAATCTTAGTATAAAATAAAAGGTTCACCTGTTGTCACTGTTACGGCAGTACTGCTGTCTTTCTTTATCAGACTCTGTCATCCTCATAAAAACTGTCAGAAAGTGGAACAGAGATTGGTTCCTGATGTCAAATTACATGTAGTCATTTGACAAAACTGTTAACTGTGCAGTGGTATAATGTAACATCGGACCACATTTTTTACTGTATATCCTTTGTGGTACAATCTTAGGGTTGTGTTTGCCGTATTAAATTGGTTCAGTCCTGGCAAACAAAACTGCTGTTTTAAAAAGTAATTTATTAGAGTCTCCAGGGCAAAATCAATTGCTGGAAGGGTGTTTCGTATAAGGAAACCTATTAAGTAACTGCTTGCAAACTAAATTTAAAAATATTTCTAGTGGAAGCTGCAAGGATCTTGGCAGCTGGTTTTAAGCAAGCACAAGCTGGATCAAACCCAGTGCTGTGTAACTTGTAGCCTTGGAGCTGGGGATGCTTCTCTCCTGCAGTTGTTCCCGGAGCACACTCAGTACCTGCTGCCAGCTCAGCAGAACCTCACTGTGCTCAGTAGCAGGCTTCAAGGGCTCAGGTGGTAAATTAGTCTCGTGTGCTTATTCAGACTGAGATGCTAATGAGGACACTGGATGGGACACTCATTTTTTTGGGATATGAACAGCTGTTGGCAAAGAAGTTGAGTAGGATCAACTTGTGTCTCACAGACCATAAAATCCCCATGAGATATCGCTAACCTGATGGAAGCATCAGCTGGGGGACAATAAACACAATTGCCCTGGCATGCTCCTGGCACTAATTTCAGTCTTTACACTGAAGAGTTAAGAGAGCCCTTTTTTCAAAAATGTTAATCCTTAGGCATATAAAATTGTGTAGTTATTAGAATAAAAAAACAAAACACTGAATATGGATTGTTTACACATGCATATCATACATGAGAAATACTTCCTTTTCAGGTCGTGGAAGTTGGCTGATACTGTGATCAGTCCTCAAGTGCTTAGGGAGAAAGCACTGAGTGGCAGGAGTGGGTGATGCCAGTGAGAGCAGTGTGAGTGGAGATGGTTCTGTCACTGGCAGAGGATAAATACAGAGGTGGCAAGGGTTTCTGAATTCTAGAATGGACTTGGCTTTTCTGCAGTGGCCCAAGTCAGGTTCACAAAAACATGTGACAGTCCATGGAAACCAAGGGATTTCTTAAAGAGATCTGCTTTCCTGAACTGGGACCCAGCCCAGCACATTCTCACAGCATCTGTTCTTCAGATAAAATTGGGAGAGGGATGGAGTCTCACCACACTTGTTAACATTATAACCTCTTAACCTTGCCTTCCTCAAATGGCACTGTAATTGTAAAAGGACATTGTCTTTCAGCAGCTGAGAGATTATTTGTAGGGATTGTTTTTCAGCCTTGTGGCTGAAACAAGTTTAGATAAAACCATGTGAAACAATAGACTGGCACAGCATTACAGTAAAAAAACAAACCAAGAGACAAAACCTGGTGACTGGTTTGGACTATGTCCTCTACATAGCCCCAGATAAAGGAATTTAAATCAGCTGTGCAGAATGAACACCTTCTGTGAATATGGTTGAGGCAGCTACAATGTTACTGGCACCCTTCCAGCATTCCTGTCAAAGCTTTTCCTTAACAGTCTTACAGTCTGTGTGGAAAAAGGCAGACTTTGTCCACGTCCCTTGAGATACTGTTACGAACATTTGCAGTTTTCTAAAGGCTTTTAAAGTGGACCTCTCCTTTCTTAATTTTGACACAATGCTTCTGTCCCATCTTAGTTTCTTTTCAATTGCAGTGATTACAATCTGTGTTGTTAGTCATCATGCTTCATATCCCAGTTGCATAGTTGTTTTTTAAAAAGTCCGTACAGATTGTTTCTAACCAGCTGCTAATGATGATTATTTTCATCTAAACTCAATACCAATTTATGATTTACCTGTCTCCTAATGCAGTGACCATATAAGATGAAGTGCTCAATCATGGGTAACTACTGTGTTTCTTTCGAATTCTAAGTTATGTTGATTTTTAAAGAACATATTGTTAATTTTAATTGTTCGAAATTAGTGACTAATTTGGTGCTTGGTAAAAAAAAAATAGCATCTATCTGTTCATTGTGTTAAAAAACCACAAAACAACCAAACAAACCCTGAAGAAACCTAGCTCTAAGTAGGAAAGGTTGGGTCCATTTTTAACCATGTGAATCCAGAAGTATAGTCCTGATTGTGTAATTAGAGAAATTTCAGTATGAGACCTGGCTTACTCTTTAGCTTATGTTTGTAGAACCATTGAGGGCAAATAGTGGCATTTTTACTTTCCTGGTGCCAAAATTCAGGGGTTTTGAGACAGCATTTTGCATCTTAACTGACTTGATCTAAGAAAAATCAATAATTTAGCAGAACTGTTAAACACAATGAAAATTTGTTAGATTTTAGTGTAGATGTTCAGAGAGAATACTGAAGAGCAATCCTAGAATTACTAATACTTTTAAAGTTAATTTGTTAAGTTTTACTTACTGTGTCCAAGGTTCTGATGATATTTTCTGAAGGAAGTGTTGAAAGCTGGGTACACAATGCACCTTCTGAAAGGACTTTCAAAATGGAATTGTCTTTTGAAGAGCAGGGTGGCAGCAAAGGGATTATAGCAGAGTTCAGCTTTCTATCTCCAAGAGAAACCTCCTCTACTTTGTGTATTCCAAAAGGGTAAAGTATTGCAAACTATGCCTTGATGTTGCTATCAAGAAAGCCTGGTCTGCAAACTAAGTGCATGTGAGACTTGAACGTGAACTCAAGCTGCCATGAAGGCAGTGTTGAATGAGACCCTTTGTATTTCATTCTGCCAGTTACTTTTGTCATGACTGGGGGCTATTTTTGGTTCCTCTTAAGGGGGGGAAAAAAAAAAAAAGCCGTTCCTTGGTGTATTTGACAGTTTGTATATTATTATGAGCCTTTGTTTTTCCATCTGGCTGACATTTTCTGGAATGTTATACTACAGATGGATTGTCTCACCTGAACGCATTGTTATTTATTTTGCTGGTATGAAACACATTTAAAAGCATTTTCCCTGTTTCAGGCACTTGGCTTCTTGTGGCATTTTGATGACCAGAACTGCTCCTTTGCAAGTACCTGCAATGAGCCATACTTTTTCAAGAAATTTCTTCAATGTTGCTGCACCACTAATAAATAAAAGAAAAGAATATTCTGAAAGAAGAATTATAGGGTTTGTATAAAACTGTGGGAGGAGACTTTAAATGCTTATTGATTTTGTATTTGCTGTAACTAATCCAAAACACTACTAGTTCAGAAGACTGAGTATCCCTGAAGACATATGTCCCTATGACTCTGCCCAACTGGAGCCTAGAAAGGAGTTTTGACTTTTAGAATTTGTAGACATCAGGTTTACTAGACTGAAATTGAGTATAAAAAAAGTAGGAACCCAAAGCCCTTGGGCCACAGCAAGAAACAGCAGAAATAACTGTTCTATTCCATGACAAAACAAAACCAACCTTGAAATGGAGTAATACACTAATGATTTCACATCGTAAAATGTGAATAAACCAACAGGTGTGAAAACCCTGTTCCATTCTCTCCCAAATACATACTAATGTTTGCACTTACATGATCTCATACTTATCACGATTTTTTTAAAAGAAGAAATATCTAAAAATATGTCTTTTCTTCTTTTTCTAAAAGAAGATATATCTAATAAATATCTAAATAAGATATATCTAAGATGAAGAAACTTAGACACAGAAATAGACTTTGAAATCTTATTTGCTTTGGAGCTGGTGGGAAAATCCCAGTTCATTTAATGATACTGGGATCTGCCCCCAGTCTCTGGTCCACAACAGTATGAACTGTTCATTAGCATATTTTTTTTTACTATACTTAACATTCCTTTTTGTGATAGTTCTTGAACTGCAACATCTTGCCTAGTGACTTTAAAAGGGCCTTTGTCCAATAGTCCTCACTGCTAAGTACTGTTGAACATATGCTTTGTTTTAAAGGAAATTAGGCACATGCTTAATCCCATCTGTTTCAGAGTCAGAATGAAACATTAAAAACCATAGCTATGTAATACTATGCCATGTTACAGTAGAATCAACTGAAATGTTGCCTTAATATTGTTAAATCTGATTTCAATATCGTGCTTGAGCAGGGGTGTTGGACAAGATGGGGTCCAGAGGTCCCTTCCAACCTCAGCCATTCTGTGATGCTGGAAGGTTTTTCCATTGCACCTATTATTTAATTAAGCTTTTTCACTTGGGCTGAAATAAGGAAAGTAGTGCTCCTCTGTTTAAACCTTATGAAATACAGTACTTGAGTTTCGGCACACCTTGTCTCGGTAGCCATGAAGTGTGGATTTTTTGGTTTTTTGTGGAATGTCCAAGATCTGCCTAAATGAAGACACAGCTGTGCTGGAAAAAATGTTTTCATTTGAAATTTATGCATATTTACCTGATATTGCAGAAAGTAGCAGGCACTAGGTTGATTATTCACTAATGTTACTGCTGGATTGCGTGTGATATTTTGCTTCTTTATGCAAAGCAATTACCAGTGCATTATTTTTCTTTCCTCTTAATTAGCAAAGCCGCATTTTCAATTTCCATAGTGACCATGTCCACCTTCCAACTGTCTATGCCATGTATACCATCTTTGAAACTTTTTAATACTGAATTTGAAGTTAAAATACCTTGTAACTGTAATGTTCATGTGTCTGTTTCCAGGTATTCCATGCAGGAAATGTATGAAGTTGTTGCTGTTGTGGAGAATTACAAATTGTTTGTTCCTTGGTGTAAAAAGTCAGACATACTCTCGAAGCGCTCTGGGTACTGCAAAGCACAGCTAGAAATAGGATTCCCTCCCGTAGTAGAGAGGTACACATCAATTGTAACCCTAGTGAGACCACATTTAGTTAAGGTAACTGCATTTTTTTTTCTCCTAATCCTAACTTTCCTTTTGTTTATCAAAATTTGAATATTCCAGGGACATTTTGCTTCAAAACAAAATTGATGCTGAAAGTTCTTTGTGTGGCTCAAAACTTGTGTTGCTTTTCTTTAAAGAATTTAGATAAACTGAGGAGAATTTGAATATGCTTTTAAAACAACCTGCCACATGAGGGAGGAGAAAGAATCTCTTTTTAATTTGCCTTTGCTGGAGAAGGTGGAAGCCATTAAAGGAAGATATAACATTTTTGCTTGGGTTTTTTAAAATAATTTTGTCCAAGCCTCTCTAAATGCAAAATTACTACTCAGTTAAAAGTTATCTGATAACTCTAGCTTCTGATGCCTTAACAAAGTTGGTGGCTGTCATTACTTTTCTTCTCACAATTTTAACTAGTTAATATGAAAAGCCTTAAACTTAAGTGTAGGATGTGCTGAAGAGATTGTTATTCAGTATATTGATGAGAAGACAGAAGTGTGGATTTAAAGTAAATTTTTTTACAATTTGTTCAGAAGAGAAGCAGTTGTATTTCTCCTTTCAGCTTTTCAAGACCAATAATTAAAAGTAGAAAAGTATCAAGGAAGACACTTTAAATAATTCCTGGATCTTCTAACTGTTTGTTTGCCTTGTATGTTCAAATCTGTTTTGGTAAAGAATTGCTCAGAACAGATTCCTTATAGCAAAACTGCCTCTTCTTTGGTAGATCCTGATTGATTTGGAATAATTAGTGGAAATTATAGCAGTTGATTGCTGCTCAAGGTTATTGTTTGAAAATCCTATTTCACTATTGTTTTCTAGGCTTCCTAATGAGAGCCACTTAACATAAAATGAGTTTCTGAAGTACAGGGAGATGTAAATTGGAAAAGGAATATGCAACTGCCTTTATTCAATATTTCTACTGATTCTGGAAAGAAAAAAAGATTTTGCTCCCTTTATTAAAAAAAGTTGAGAAGCTGTAATGGAAAATCTGTGCTTTACATGCTGAGAGCTTTCCTTTTTTACTGTTCTCTGACAAGGCAGGCTTTTTTCTTTCCCTATCAGATTGGCTTACCAACTATTTTTCCCTCTTAATTCACTCAAAAGCATCATTCTTGTCTCAGGAAAAAACCCCACAAAAGTGGTGAGAAAACCATTTCTTCAGATTTCCTCCCCCAAGACTCATTAGCCTTTTCTCTGCTGCAATTTCTTTTCCTAGAGGTTTACATTTTTTCCATAGAACTGCAGGAACATTTCTAGAGAAGTGTTTGGATTATTTCACTGTTCTCTCAAGTAACTCCAGGCAAAGGCACCTTGCATGGTGGTCAGGCACAAAATGGGAATGGGTTTGTTGCTTAAGGTTTTTCCTTTTTTTAGTACTTAAACAATGGAAAAATCATATTGGTATCAGCAGTTTGTGCTGAGGGGGAAAGCATGGAGGTAGTTTGCTACTTTGAGACTGGGAGAAAGGAGGACACAGTGGCAGTTTGCCCATTCTTCCTGCCATTTTGACAGCAGTAGGGAAAAGCAGGCCCAGGTCTTTTTGTCTAATCTTTCCTCTACTCCTTCCCTTTCTGATGCAGAAGTAGCAAGGCCCTGCATTATCTTATTCCTGGAAAGTAAAATGTAGATATTTTTGTGCTGGTGATTAGTCTTTGGGATGACTCACCTTACCACAGTTTTCCCACCCAAGCAACACTATTCCCTGTGGGCAGTCTGTTGGAGCAGAGCTGCTTGTGGTAATGACAAGAATTTGTTTAAAAAAAAAAAAAAAAGTTACAGAAATTTTCTCTACAAATTCCAAGCCAGTTGAGGTTATATATTTGGATGATTTTGAAGTGTATGTCTTTTCAAACTTTTTCTATTACAAATATAGCCCACAAAATCAGCTCCATGTGTTAAAAGCAAAATGAGTGAAAATAAAGAGTCTCTTGGAATGAAAACTGCAAAGCCAACTACAGCTAATCCTTTTCTATTTTAAAGGAGGCCTGTCTGCAAGCCCTCCTTAAGCATTAAATACAGCTTGCCAGGAACCAAAAGCCACCTTATAACTGAGCAGGAGCTGGAGCGTGTAGTGGTACTGACTTCATGGCAGCTCTTGGTCACAACAGTATCTTGTGACAGAGGTTCTTTGGAGTTTATCTTCGATCAGATTTATCTTGAGGCTAAGCATTCCTGTGGCCCAAAGCTACCAGTCTATTGATCAGTATATAAAACATTCTATACATGTAATAGAGTATTTCTATCTCAAACCCCAGCCAATATCCATATCCTTTGCTTAAAGCAGTGTTGTTCAAAATCCTGGTATATAGCCAGCATGATATTCTATGCATCAGGCCACAGATCTATTTTATGATGCTCAACACACAAATTTTTCCTCTCCCTTGGAAGGACCTCAATTATTTTGCCATAAATGACACTATGCATGTGGGATATCATGCTGGCTGTGCTGTAAGAACAGCTTTAACTATGCTGTGACTAACAAAATGCAAACACAAGGTTCAGTAATACCTGTTTGTGACATCTGTAAAAGCCTAATTGTAGTTTATTTTTCAAACTGTATTTCAGGCATCATGCACAGATGGAAAACTCTTTAATCACTTGGAAACAGTGTGGCGTTTGAGCCCAGGTATCCCTGGTTATCCGAGGACGTGTACATTGGATTTTTCGGTAAGTATGGTAATTAAAACCACCACATACTCAGAACAACACATAGAAACTTATCTTCAACTGTGGAGGCTTTTGTAAACGCCTGTATACTCTTTCTTTAAACACATATACACAGAAAACAAGTTAGCTTTACTCAATACTGTCCAAAAAATATTTTGCAAACTTCACTGCTGGAAACCACTCTGATGTCCTTTAAAGATAGCAGCCTTCTGTGAGGTGTCCATGTATCACGAAACAGTCTAGGACAGGCACCTCTCACCCTACAGTTTTAAACACTGAAATTTTTAGACAGTCAAATACAGGAGAAATGCTAAATATACTTTGCTATTTTCTTTAAGTACTCTACAGCCTAAATTCTCTTGGTACCATGAACTTAATGTTCTGTCATTTGTCCTGTTTGAGCTGCAGTTTGGTCAGTTTAATTTCCTGTCTTCCAATTTTACTCTTTCATGTATTTTAAGCCTTACTCCTTCCTTCTCTAATACAAGTGGAATAGTCTTTTGCTGTTTCTCTAATCTATGATGGGATATCACTGCAGCCCAAACCCATTGTTTTTTAAATCCAGTATCTGATTCAGCCTGATTTCACTCCCAGACAAGTTGTTTTCCATTTGAGTTACTGCTTTTCTGTGTTGTCTGTTTTGTCTGTCATCACATTCTTTTCTTGCATTTTATAACGAAGTGTAGGTGTTGCGTTGAGCTGGGTGTTGTAAAAGGCTGCAAAAGTACAGAGAGATGGGCTAATCCTGCTGCCATCTACTGGAATACTCTTGCTTTGAAAATTATCTTCAGTAAACAGAAAAAAAGAGCTTTTGGATATTTTTAAACTAGCACATTAACCTGCTTGGGTTATTAATTTACAGCTTATTGCTGTATCATACTTCATATAGTTAAAGAGTAAAAATTAATCTACAGGCACTCAACCACATTTTTTAATGGCTTGTATGTTGCTCATGTTATTTTAATTTCTTTAGGCAAACAAGTGTCAGTTCTTTCTACTAATACATAAGCTATCTTTTAACCAAAGCTGTAAATCAGGTAAAAAAACTTGAATTAAACAACTGTTCAAACCCTACAATCTAAGTACAGGCTCTGTGAGGAAACAACACCACACCTCTCCAAACCAAAGCCACATTTGGACATTTCAGGCCAAGATCTTCAGCTAAAGAGAATTAAAAGTGAATATGTCCATATCAAGTTCATTTTCTTGGGGGAACACTATCAACACATTTTACTGCTTACCGTGTTTTGAGGCAGCAGAAGCCAGCGCAGTCAGCTGAGCTTAACCCCTGCCATTGACTGCCCTCCTGGCCCTTGCCTCTGGGCATGTGCAGGCAGGGATGATAAGCATTTCACAAACTCCTCAAAACAGATATTCGAGAGAAAAGTTGCATTTCAGGAGTGCTTGTTTGCTTTAGAAAATGCTATTTGAGTTTTGGGCTATGCTGGTTCCTGCAAGCTGCTGTATCCTGTTGTGCCAAACTGATTCCAGCAGACATGCACATATCGCAGGAAACTTTCCTGGTTTGGTTTCAGCTCTGAAATGATTTGGTTCATAGACTAAAGCACACCACCATTTTTATCATCTGCAAACTTCATTAATGTGTACCATACCTCAAGATTTACATAATTGCTGAACATAATGCCAGACTCATTATTCCTGCTCTGCAGAACTCTGCATGCCCTAAATGACAGCTCCCAGACTTGCAAGAGGCGCATTAATTTTACTGATGCTTGAGGTCAAGCAATGTAAATGAAGCTACACTTGGTTTACAGGCCAAGTTGTGTAATTACTTCTGTGCTACTGCTTTGCAGTTAACACGCATTACTCATAAGGAAGTAGGGAGAGGCTGTATTTGCTCCTTGTGGCATTAATCTCCTGATTTCTCAGGAATGACAAAAAATACTTAAATCCCAATCTATTTCATTGGCTGCCCATGTCAGGTCAGGAGTGGGAGCTGTCTAGGGGGGAGATATGACACATAAACCAAATCTGTAGTTTTAGTAATGAAACTGCTTGTTCGAATTTACCATAACTACTGCCACCAAAAAGAAAAGATTTATTTAAAATATTGGCATTTAATAGGTAACTATTTCAAGCTGCTTTTAAGTTTCTTGGGCATGCTCCAGCTTACCTGTTAGTCTGCTGTCTTGCCATGCAGGAATTTCTTCAGATAACTTTTGTCTCCCAAGTGAATTCTGTGCACAAAATAAGTTATTGTTTGTCAGTAGTTTTTTCATTATCCCAAACCTCTTTTGTCATGCATCATTTATTAAATAAAAGACAATTTAGTTAAATGTAAATGACTGCTTCAGAGAAATTAATGAAAGGATTCTTCTAATTGAGAAGCCCGGGGGAAAGTCATCGGAATTTCTTCACAGCCACACTCACCTACTCCTCAGTTGTAACTGTTTTCCTACAACTTACCTGCAGCCTTCACTGGAGATTCTTTAATGGAGTTGTCTGTTTGTAACAGCATTTACAACAGAACATACAGGAAAAATAATTATATTTTATTTTCTTAAACAGATTTCTTTTGAATTTCGCTCACTTCTACACTCAAAACTTGCTACACTATTTTTTGATGAAGTTGTAAAGCAGATGGTTGCTGCCTTTGAAAGAAGAGCATCCAAACTCCACGGCCCAGAAACCAGCATCCCTCGGGAGCTGATGCTGCATGAAGTTCACCAGACCTAAAGGGAAACTGTAACAACCTCAGCTATAAACTTGTTTGTACACTTCATTTGTACAAAAAGTACCATGCTCCTCCTTTGGGGCATCTATTTCTTACCTGAGCTGTGGGTGTGATCTATTACAGTACCAAACACACCTGCTCAGCCCGATTTACATGGAACGTTCAAAAGCTGCAATCAAGTGCAGCTTAAAGCCTTATCAGTACCAGACACCTGGCCCTCCTGTAACCCAGTCTATCTCAGGCTGCCGTTTAACGCCAAACAGCTCCCGGAATCACAGCCCAAGTTCTGTCCTAGCCAAGCTCAGGGGGTTTATCAGCACTGTAACATATTAACTCAGCTTTGTGGGAATGTAACTTCACAGCAGCAACTCAGCCAGCTCTGCCCAAGCAGAGGCCAACCGACACCTTGGCTTCCCAGAAAATGGCACAGTTGGCAGCCATCGAGTAGTGGTGCTTTTAATCCAGGTGAATAGCGAAGGTAAGTCAGGAGTCTCCCTCTGCTCCTGGAGTGACCAGCAACTGCTCTTGAACTTCCCCAGTTTTCAGGAATGAAAGGGAGGGGGTGTGCATAAAGAGTATTGTAATTTGAGTGCAGCACTCTCAGCTGTAGCCAGTGGTTCCCCATGGACGTGTCTGGAATTTGGCAGGTTGAACTTGCCCCTTGCCACTCCTTCCCTGTTACACATTGCACTTTGGGCACTTACATCTCATCTAATGCAAACAGTACACTTTAGAACTAGCGTTACCTTTTTGAGAACAAGGTACCAGTGCTATCCTCCCTGGAAGCAAGGAAAAAGAGGTCCTGCACTTCCTACAGACAAGCACAGCCACAGCTAGCTGTCATTATAAATCATACCAGAGCACTAAACCTTAGTTCTTTGAGGTTTTTCAGTACCATACTGTGATAATGCCATCTTGACTAAATACATGTTCAGTACTTCCATTCCTGAAATATTCCCTTCCCAGTCTCTGAAGAAATCAAGTGAACAGGTTCAAACAGATTCTAAATCCTGACTTTATGCTGCCTTGCCTTACCAAATTTCCTTACTGAAATTAGGTAAAGCTTCAGGCCAGGTGCTGAAGCTGGTCCTTTCTCTGCACTGTTTGTAATCTATACGCTTACTACAGAACAGCAGCATAAGTAACTTAGAAAAATAAGTTTCAGAATAAAGACAACCCTGAAACAGTTTCAGACCATTTTACTTAAAATTAGTGTCACACATCCCAGTTGTGGAAGGACAGTTCTTATTAAGGGCAAAGGAAGCTGGGGAAAGCAACAGTTGGATTAAGGTTATTTTTACAGAACTGAGAAGCTGTAAAGCAATTTTGACTGTTGAAGCAATCAGAGATAAACATACACAAGTTTGGGAACACCATTGTTCTGCAGTCTGGAAAGCAGAAGACTCTACACAATGTTACTGGCTGTGTCAGGTCAAAGAACACAGGAAGAAACAAAGCAACATTTTTAAGGGTAAAGCAGCACCTAGTGCAAAATAACTAAATCCTGCACCCCACACCAGAAAGGAGGAAGGTAAGAATGGAAGGCTCAAGGTGAGGAGGTAGCCACATACTACACCTGAGCAAAAGAACTCTTTAAATAAGAACTCCAGAACCTTTCCTTAGCAAAGACTTACCTGTTTTACCCTCAGGGCACTTTCCTTCCCACAGACTGTGACAGGTACACTGGGCCTGTTCCAGCACGTGAAACAACCAGATAGACAGGGCAAAAGAAAGTCAGGGCACGTGCCTTGTTTTCAGAGCATTGTTTAATGTTTCAAAGAACTGTAGTGCAGTTCAGCTTAGATATTTCTTACCAAAATTAAAGCACTTGCATTTCTGAGAAACATTCTAGACAAATGAATGTTTCTTGGAGTGAAATGCCCTGTCATTTTTTCAAGCATAAGTGTCAATTTCTAGTAAATCTTACAAGCAGCAGCAGGCTGTCCAGGATCTCCCATAACTATGGCTTTGTGTGTAGATGAAGAAGGTGATACATTTTGTAACTTTTGAGCAGTTTATTACATAAAGGTCACATAACTCTATTTGCCTACTTTGTACACAATTGTCTACTCTCACGCACAGTGGCTTCCAAGTTCTTCCTAGTACTGGCAAGCACCAAGAAATTCTGAAATAGAATATCAAGTGCCTTAATTAAGTTCAAATCAGGACCTTGGTAGATGGATCTTGCACCCAGTTATCAGGAATGTACAAATGTCTTTATTCAAAAAATACAAAATAAATTATCTGTAGGCATGGACAATGACTGTAAACAATTACACGTGTGTTAAATGAAATCCGGTAACTGATGGTTACAGTGATTCTTTTCAACACCAGCCTCACTTCAGTCACTATCCATCCTCTCACACTGATAGCTCAAGTTTTTAAAGTCAGAACTGTCAGTCTTCAACAGCACAGCTCATGTTGCATCCTTATCCCAGGAATTAGAACATGCCACCTCCCATTCCTCCACCCATCCCACCCATTCCTCCCATTGCTGGCTCCTTTTCTTCTTTAGGAACTTCAGTCACCACTGCTTCTGCTGTTGATAGGAGAGAGGCAACACCTGCAGCATCCATCAGAGCAGTTCTCACAACCTAAAAATAGGCAAGAAACAACTTAAAGGCTGCTGGCCACCACAGGAGGTGGGAGGAAGCAAAGCTGAGAATTAAGACCTTTACATTACCTTTGTTGGGTCTATGATTCCTTTTTCTACCATATTTACAAAGTCCCCAAGCATTGCATCATAGCCAACTTCTGATGGGCTCTGCAGGATTTTTTCTACTATCAATGATCCTTCAACGCCGGCATTCTTTGCAATAGTCATTGCTGGGATTCTCAGTGTTCTCTTGATTATCTCAATGCCTGCAAGAAACAGGATGGTTGGAACTCTGTGTACATACACTGCTCCCACTGCCAAGGAATGCCCTCATGCTGGAGGATCAATACAAAAAGAAAACCCTCCGAGCAAAAACATGAACTATTTTTATCAGTTCTAGGAGGAAAGGTTCTCTGCTACTTGACACTTGTCAACAAATGAAATCTTTGCAGGATATTCACATACACTTTAGTTTTACTTCTACAAAAAGTGGTAAGGAGTATTATTACTCTTTATGTGTAACATGACACAAAACCTTTTTTCATTTCATTTGCCACACAGTCCTCTTGAGCATTATTAGATTTTGTGTCTGTCTGCAACTACTTTAACAGCCAGCTCCTCCAGCTCTAAGCATTTGCCACTCTGCTGGGATACTGCTGCTTTACTGCTGCTGGGTCTTTCACAGTCCAGTCAGTGATGCAGTGAAAAAGCTCCTCACTCGGAAGCAGAGACGATCCCACCAAAGAAATGTGAGGTTCCTGAGATCAAGTAACTAGAAACACTGAAAGCAATCTGCATTTCATCTGATAAAGCCTCAGGACAGGAGAAAGTCTGCCCGCATCAGTTCCACACACATCTTCAAGTTATTCGCTTACCAATTTTCTGATCCTCGTTGGCTGGAGTTAAGGCATCTAAGGCTGGGATGCAGCGCAGCAGTGCACAGCCACCACCTGGGACGATGCCCTCCTCCACGGCTGCACGGGTGGCGTTCAGGGCATCAGTGACCCTGTCCTTCTTCTCGTTCACTTCAACATCGCTTGTGCCACCCACCTACGAGCAGCAAGCCACACGTCACGGTCTGCACCAGGAGCACAGGTGGGACAGCACTGCTGCCACCAAATTAAGTAGAAAATGCCTAAGAAGTGCCAGAAAGCCAACCCACCCTCTCCCATACTGGTAGTCTTCTTCTCTACCTCAGCACTCAGGAAGCCTAAGCACAGGTTTAGTTCATCATTTCATCAAGTTCTTAATACCTTCAGTACTGCTACTCCATCAGAGAGTTTGGCCAATCGCTCATTCAGTTTCTCTTTTTCATATTCACTGGTGGTAACCTCTAGCTGTTCAATGATTTCTTGAATGCGTTTTTCAATCTGAGCCTTTTCACCCTTCCCCTTAAGGAGCATGGTGTCATCTTTTGTCACAATGACCTCTCCAACTTTACCAAAGTCATGAGGCTGAATATCTTCCACATTTAGGTTCAAACCTTCTTCTCCAAACACCTGAAAGAAATTACATGAAAAGTTGGAATTCACAGGTTCCCAGTACATCAGGTGTTTTTGTCTACTGGCACACGAGCACAAACAGCAGGCTAATGGTGCAAAATAACCATGTTATTGCAGTTCCACCCTGTGGGTGAAGAACCTTTCCTGATAGCCAACCTAAACCTCCCCTGACCCGGTTTCATGGTGTTTCCTTGGGTCCTGTCACTGGTCACCTCCTTGTGTTTTGAGAAGTAACAGATACTGACACTTCACTGACTTTAGAAGAGTTTGCTGGTTTGTTACTTTGTGCTGCCATTATCTTAAACATGAAGTTTTATTTCAACAGCCTCCTCTGGGTCCCAATATCATGCTATGAGTTTGAAGTGCATATAAAAAAAAAGGCAGCATAAAGGGACATTAATCAGTTCATCAACTATATGCAAAGTTTAGTACTAAGAAAATCATTCAATCCATTCCAAACATTTTTAAATAATTATATTTTCTACATCTGAGTCCAGGCAATTGTGAAACAAGCAGTTTTATAGGGCAGCAAGAAAGCTTTGCTATTTTTAAGAAATTGCCCTGGAGTTCCTCCTTTCCCTTAACAACCCAAATCCTGCAAGGAAATCACATGTGACTTCAGTCAGTTACAAGGACATATCACCCATGGTTAGCCACGACTGGATTACACAGCAATTATCAGTGTCTGCATTTAAAAAAAAAAAAAAAAGGAAGATTCAAGCATCAGTTACTGCTACCATTTTGAAAGAACAGAACACAGCCCACAACCCAGCAAATACAAGCCAAGGACCTAAAAATGCACATTATTTTCTTCCTTAAAAGACATTAACATTTCTTGGAGCAAAAAACCACTTAGAACATCATTACTTACAGCACCACCAGTAGCAATTGCCATGTCCTTAAGCTGATTTTTCCTGTTGTCACCAAAGCCTGGTGCTTTTACAGCAACAACCTGAAGACCAACCTTCAGTCTAAAGAAAAAAATTCAGTATAATTGAGTATAATTACCAAGCCAAATTATTTCAGTACAGCTCTAACAGTGAAGCAAACAAAGAGACCTTCACAAACTGAGCTGGTTTTGCTCAAAAAGGTAAATGGTACACAACTGAGGTTCTGAGGTTCTGAGGCAAAGTATGGCAATGTTAAAAGCTGCTGCTCCTACAGATAAGAGAACAAATAGCCTTACATCACAGAAAAATCAAACACATGGTTTTGTATGTATTCCTTTAAAAGGATGGAAATTTAAAAAAAGCAGTATTTGTAGAAAAGAATGGGTTTTAAGCCTCACCTGTTCAAGACTAGAGTGCTGAGGGCTTCTCCATCAACATCTTCAGCAATGATAACCAAAGGTTTGCGGTTGGCATTGGCAATTTCAAGAGCTGGAACTATGGACTGTACACTAGAAATTTTCTTTTCACTGATTAAAACATAAGCATCCTGGAATTCACATTTCTGCCCTGCAGAAACAACAAGCGTTATCTGAACAATTCCATTACAAAAACACATCAAGCATTCTTTTAACTTAAGCAGCTACTTCGGAGCAATGGTTGCACTTTTCAACTACATTTAAAAAAAAAGAGAGAGAGAGAACTTGTTTTCTCCAGGACTCCACTCTCAATTCTACATTGTTCTGCTGTATTGCAGGGCCAGCTTGATGTTCACATCCACACTGTCCACACTTTGCAGAGAAGAAAAAAGAAACCCCCAAACTCTAAGCTTTTACCAAGTTTTCTGATGGGGGAGGACCCCCTGCTCTATTTGCTGTGGTATCCAGCATAAGGAACTTCAAGCATTTAATAGGTGCCATTATTTCTGATAAGGGCCCCAACAAGGTATTCGACATGGCTTATTGTTAACTCACCTTTAGTTGTATTAATAAAGTATGGAGAGATGTAGCCTCTGTCAAATTTCATTCCCTCAATGATTTCCAATTCATCGTTTAGAGTTTTTCCATCCTGTTTAGATGCAATAAAGTCTGCATTAAAAGCTCCCCCATTTGCTACCAAAAACACAAGTATAGTTTTAGCATATTATGCTCAACAGAATGAAAGGCTCTAGATCCCACATCAGTTTCATGTGCTTCTTTTCAAAAGAGGAGTGTAAAAGGGAACAGTAATCAAACCCTGATCTAAAGGAGCTGGGGAGGAATTATGGTGGGAATTATGGAATGTGAGCTGCAGCAGCAGCATCACATGTGACAAGAGCCAGTCACTTGGCACTTTGTATGTTGGCCACTTCTTACCTTGACAGTGATCACACCCTTTCGTCCAACTTTTTTCATTGCATCAGAGATAATATTGCCAATTTCCTGATCTCCATTTGCTGATATTGTGGCAACCTGAAAAAGTAAGACATTTAATCTCATTTCACAATACAAGGTATTTCCTCACTATTAAGAAAATCAGAATAACGATTTGCAATTCTCACATTTCTGACAAGGCAGGGCAGCTGACTGCAGCACACTCACAGCAGCACCCAGGAACTCTGTCAGGAGGGCTCAGGCCCTTTGGCAGCTGCAGCACAGGGCCAGATTCCCTGCACCAGGCTCACACCCAGGCCATCTCCAGGCACAGGGACAAATAACTCAGGAAGACCAACACACCTGTACCTGAGCCTCCCAAAGCAGATCTGCCACACCCTCAGTACTCTGCCATCACCTCCCATCCACAAACAGCTTTGCTCTCATCAATTCTCCCCAAGTGCACAAATTTGTTTTAAGACCATACTTTGGACTGAAACCGAAAAATAAGAAAAACTACCCACTTCTGAACTAGCTTCTAGCAGTGCAATCGAAGACAAAATATTTCTGATGTATAAAGAAAAATACCCAGTGTCAGATGCACACAACCTAACTCCATTAAACCTGACCTCACAAAACTTCTGAAGAACAGCTGCCTAAACTTGGGTTACATTTTATTGTGCATTTTTTTCCTCACCTGTGCAATTTCTTCTGGAGTTGTAACAGGTTTTGATAGCTTCTTCAGTTCACCTATGATGGCATCCACTGCCAACATCACCCCTAAAGATGACCAGAGTACTTGTGAGTGAACAAAATAAAGTACAGAGCACAGAAGACACAAACCAAGCACCAATGGGCACGTTTCCTTTCAAACAGAAGTCCACACTGCAAAAATGCATCAAGTTTGCATGTTCAAAACCAAATAGTTCTTGTTCCATATTGTCATTTGTATATGTAGTGACAGGTTTTTTTGAATTGGTGTGAGATACCATTATGGTCAAAATTTGTCACAGGTTTGTTTCTGTGGCTATTATATTAATTAAATGTAGAAATGGCTTTAATTGGAATTCACAACAAACTAAAAAAGTTAACTGCATATAAAATAATGAACTGTTTAGAAAAATTAGTAATTGTTCAGAGTCAGCAATGTAAGAGAAACAAATGTGTTCTCTAAACATCACTTCCTATAAATCTTGATGTGGTTCTTCAAATAGAAAATAAATCAAATTTAGGAGATGAAAAATAAAAGACAACGATCAAACATTATAAACAAGGGAAAACAGTTACCCCTCCTGATTTCTACTGGATTAGCTCCTTTGCTGATCTTCTCAAAGCCTTCCTTGGCAATAGCACGTGCAAGGACTGTTGCAGTAGTGGTACCATCTCCTGCTTCTTCGTTGGTATTGTTGGCAACATCTTGAACTAACTTGGCTCCAATGTTTTTGTATTTGTCTTTCAAATCAATTGCCTTTGCTACTGTCACACCATCTTTTGTCACTTTGGGACTTCCCCAGCTTTGTTCAATAATAACTGTCCTTCCCTAGGGGGACAAAGAACAAACTGTAAATCAAAGCCAACCCACAGCATATTACTCTTAAGAGCTCAACTGAAAATGGAGATCCTTTTGAACAGACACAGCTGAACACCTTGCACAGAGCTTTCAGCTAGGATTTCTCAAGCACACACATCACTGAGATTCTCCAAAACTGGAAAAACGGCTCAAAGGTTTTATGCTTCATTCCTCAGCCATAATGCTTAATACCACAGCCTGCAACTAAGTAAGACTGGCCTTAAAGAGCAAATTGAAGAGACTCCCTCTAATGCTAATATTTTACCCCAAAATTAAAATACAGCAACATAAAGAACTAAATTTGCAACATTTTCATCAAATCACAATAAAAATAATTTGTGGTTGAAAACAAAGTCATACAAAGCTCAATTTGTTGATTTGTTGCATAAGCTGGAAGAAAAAAAAAAAAAAAAGACTTGCAAACCTCATTAGTGATTAGTAAAGAGAACTGAAAATACTTCAAATTTGTGTTACTGTGTTTATTATAATTTCTCAAACACTGCAAGTTACCAAGCTTTTCTCATCTTAATTTGTGCTTGGATCCAACTGGACTATTCTATCCAACAGACACAGCTAACATGGGAAAGTGAACCATACAGGGCACACGAGGCAAATGTACCTGCACAAGAAGATTGCTTGCTCACAGATTAATTCAATAGCTTTAATAGCTGCCCCAAACAGTCATGTTCCAGTTTGAGCTGGAGTCAGCAGAAACACAAGGAACCACCTCTGATCTACTGCTGCCCCGAAATTCCTACACTCCTGACAGCTGGAGCTGCTACAAGAGGGGAGAGAGAGCAATTGCCCCACCTCAGCACTGTTGCTCGAAGCTGGCCCAACTCCCCTCACCTGGTCTGTAAGGTCCCGCTGGCTCCAGGGTGTGGATCACGTGCCAGGTGAGCGAGGCAAGGATTCCTATGCAGCACCCAGCACTGTGGTGCCCTGTGCTCCTCCCCTGCTCAGAGCCCACACACATCTGCCTCAAAGACTGAACCAGCTCTGGCTGCCTGCCAGGCACAAGGCCACGCTGTTCCTGAAGCACAACCACCCCAGCAGCTACAGGGAAAGGTTATGCTTCACTTTCTCAGGTGGAACCTGGGGAAGAGCTTACAGAAATTTACCTCTGTCCTATGGAACAGGTACGACAAAACAATGCATTCCCTACCTGCTTACTACTATCTTATCTGATCTGCACTTCTAAAGCTAGAAGTGACTTAAGAATAAGAAAACTCCTCTCTGGAGAAGCCTGCTATCACTAAGTTCTTCGTATAGCGTCTTCTAGTTTTGCTTAATCTTAATCTGTACTTTGATATGGTTTTAGTCCAAGTGTTTGGTTTGCAGCTCTGAGGAGAGGGGCACAACAAAATCTACCTACATCCAATCACACGAAAGGACTTGCTCTCAGCAACAATACCTATCTGTGGTCCTGAAGAAGGGAATACTAACTGCACACATGTTTGGAATTGTCCTGCATATTGAGATGCTGAACTCCCACATCAACCGGTTCTGTTCAACATGCTGGAGCAGTATCAAAGGATTGTGTGAGATTGCACACCAGGTTCCTTAAAATGCAGAACAATGCCAATGGGAAGTTTCCTCACCAGGGCAATGTTTCTTAAAAATGCCAGAAGCAGACTCAGGCACTGCAGTACAACCCCTCCATTTCTACAAATACATGGAGAACAGCATTAACAAACTAAAATCCCCTTAGGTTACATGAAGTTGCATCAGCAACTGCCCTTTAGCCAGTGCTTTAAAACTATGCTTAGGCATTCACAAAGTAGCCTGATCCAAAAAAAAAATCAAGAGTTAAATTAACTGACTCCACTTAAACTTTGTTCCTTTATGGAAGTAGCCAGAGAGTGCTAACATTGTTTTTCCTTAACTTTTATCTGCTCAGCTCATGGCATTTTTGCTTTAGAATAAGGCTGATAGAGTGCTAAAAACATGCAGGAAATACGTGAATTAATGTTACAGAGGCCAAGCAGCCCTGAGAAGGACCATCATGTACATGCTATTACGGGGAACAGAGATTTATATGAGCCCCAAGAAAATCAGTGTCTCCAACTCAAAAAGAGGAATCTCATTTCAAGCCCTACTGCACATTGCATGACTATGCAGAATACCACAGCTAGTTTTCTAAGAGACCCAGCTCTCCCTTATAGGACAGAATATAGTGTAACACAAATGAATGCCACTATTGTGGAACTTCATTTAGGCTGGAAACATTTACCAACCAATTGAAAACTCAACATTACACTTTGGATGGGTTTTTTTTAACCTTGTAAATACTAAAAGGCACACTGATACAAAATTGTAATTTGTAAAAATAAATTAACAAAAAGAAAAAACACCCACCACAAAAAACCAAATGGACCAACCCACATGCTAATTAACCTACCCCGGCACAGACAGTTACATTACCTACTACACTGTTACAAGTTATCAATTGAGCTGGTAACACATTATGCACATCTCTTTAACCTTCAAACTGTTTAAAACATATTGTACCTTTCTCAGGGATCCAAGTAATTTTACTTTGTTACTATGAAAAGCACATGCACTACTGCCACACTTCTGGTGACAAAGATGAGACTAAACTGCTTGCAGTAGCCTGTCCATGCCCCTCCCTACCCCTTTGCGTTGCAGTTCTGCCAATGCAATCGTGCAGGTTCACCGAGAGAAACCCAACAACTGTTATCTGTTACGGTATTTTCAACCAGGTCTGCACTAACATAAAGGCCAAATCTTCCATTACCTTTGGCCCCATGGTGACAGCTACAGCATCTGCTAAAAGATCTACTCCTTGTAGCATTAGAGCTCTCGCGTCTGCTCCGAACTTCACATCTTTTGCATAGGCTCGTGTTAGGTGGGGGGCGAGTGCTCTGGACACTGGTCTTATCTGACGGAGTACTGTAGATAAACGGAGCATGTCTAAAATATTAAAACAAACGCAGAAAAAAAAAAAAAGCATTATGGCTTTGCACAGCTACTTCTACAGGAAAACAGGGGAAACATATTCAGGAAGTAAAGCAAGTATGATCAATCTTTAATTATTCGAGTGGCTGAAATTGAGACACACAAGCAACTGGATGTACCGGGCCTGGGTATCCCCAATCCTAACACCGAGATCCGCGAGGCAGCAGCTCCTCCCTGCGCGGCCTCTGGCGGCTCCCAGCTCCTCCCGCCGAGCCTTCCCCAGGAGCGGGGCAGGACGCAGCGAGGGCACCGCGGAGCGCCCGCGGCTCCATGTGCTCAGCGCGGGGGCCGCGCCCGCCCGCGGCTGCAGCGGCGGGGCCGTGCCGAATGGAGTTCGGGTGAGGCTTTCGCGCCCCTCTACACCATCAAGGACAGAGAGAACAGAGGCAGGGCCGCGGCCGCGACCCAGGGCCCGCCGGATCCCCCACGCCGGGCCGGGCCCCGCGGCCACATGGCCGCCGCACCAGGACACGCGCAGCAAGGTCAATGCCGCCCACCCCTTGCCGCCG
>VZTX01020973.1:32744-70929 GCA_013400915.1 Pardalotus punctatus | reverse complement strand
ATATATATATAAAAGCACTGCTTTTGTGCCCAAGAGGAACAATATTTTCTGTGCATTGTTTACTTTTACACAGCTAGCAAAACAATGCTCACATCTATGCTTTAACTCTGCTAATGAAGCTATTATAATGTCAAATAAAATGTCACCGTGACCATGCCTAATTAGCATTACAAACTCGGTTGAAGAGATAAATGACCAGATCCTTCAGGGTGTGAGCTAGCTCAGCTCCTGGCACTTGTGCTCACGAGATTTACAAGGATGGGTCCTGCAGACTGATGAAATGTGGGCCTGGAAAAAGCTGCATTAATGAAATGCAAACCGTGTTTCAGCTGTTAAATGAACCTGCTCTCTCAGGTGTCTCAGGCAATGGAAAAAACCTGTAAAAACTGCTCTGGTTGGGATACAAAAAGCAAATCAGTTGCTACAGTCTCTGCTGATGGAGGGGAGAAGAGACACATCAGACCGTGTAAAGCTTAATATTCCATGAATGGCTTGGTCCAGAGCCCACTGAAAGTCAGTGGAAAGACTGTCGGTATCTGATCCAAAGGCGATTAGTCAGAAATTAAGGATTCGAGGCCTGTTCTTTACCGAGTAAACACTGAAGTCAGGTGGTCCTGGCTGGTTTATAAAACAGGAGCTAATGATGTCCGGTAAAAAATGAAGCACTCGTGGAAGAAGAAGCATGGAAGATGTTTCTGCTAGTGGCACTGTGTAAATGCAAACACATTATGAAAAAATAGATAACAATTAGCATGATTCATATTTTTATTAATATTCAAGGTTAATTGTCTGTTTGTGTGATTTGAAGAAAAATTGATGCAAGTCGTACTGTCTTTAACAGCAGCTTAAAGTCAAACTTAAATTAAAACTGAATTTCCATGTGAGCCTTATTTGTTACTTTAACTGAAATACTCAAACTTCAGTAATTTCAAAGTGAGGTAAAGGAGTTTGCCCAAGAACTTTAATAAGGGTGGAGCACAGTTCAATACACAGATGAAATCTCATAAATCTCTGCTCCATTATTACTACAAAGTTAGGCTCATCTAAACTATCATTTGTCAGAAACCTAAGCTATGAAATTGTACTCTCTCAACAATTACTACTGAATGATTTAATAAATAATTGGTAGAAGCTCCTCATTAAAAAGCAGTAATTGCTGACTTTAAAGAAAGGAAATTAATAAAAAATATTTAAAAGCATTAAGAGCACTGTAGTATCAAAGGCTGTATACTGAAATGTGGCTTCTGTGTATTTTTTTTTCAACTGCAGCCTACATACAAATGGCAAATAAACCTTTCAAAATATAATTAAGAAGGCATTAAATCCAAACCTCTCCAAACAAGCATTCCCTTCCCTCGGTGCCAGTACAAAGGAAACATTGATTACTCTTCCTCCCCAGCACCTACAGGGGTGTTCTCACAGTGTGCAGAGAATTAGCTGAAACCTAAGCAGAAGTAATGCCTGGTGACTAAATTTTACATCTGCTATTTTATCAGAAAAATCCCAAGGACTGGTTTGTACCCAGCACTCCTCACAGAGAAAAGAGGCTCTGTGTGCTGCTTTTTCAGGGCTGAATGTTTATCTTTCAAGCAGCTTAGCAGGGAATATAGCAGCTAATAAATCACAGTGAGGTGCATCTGTGGGCTCCTGAAGGTGATGGCTGAGGCACAGATGGTCTCACACCGAGGAGCACTTCCACACGCAGGCTTAGTCTGGGCCAGGCTATCCCAAATACACCTCTGTTCAGGGAGGAGCAGTGTCTCAGCGCGAGAATGGGCTGCCTGGACCACCCTGACACATCCAGGTGTGCCGCACATCAGACAGGGATCAATGCTGGAGCTCCTGAGGACGAATCCTGTGGTGATGGTTCTGTGGGAGAGTCCAGCCCTGCACATGAGAACTCCCCGGTCAGATGGAAACTGCCTTCACCTGTACTGCTGAGTAAAATCACATCCATTTTTCTGAGGAAGTTGTCGTGATGCAGTTTCTAAAACTGCATCCCTGAGGCAGAGTTTCACCTTCTCTGCACTGCCTTGTGCTTTGTGCTGCATTTGCTCTGGGCTCAGGGTAGTGCCCAGAGATCCTCAGGTGTGGATGTTAATCAGTTCAGAGTGTTTTAATACAAGAGGACCGGTGCTGTAGAGGAGCAGGAATTCCTGCGTTTGTGAAGCTGCACACGTGCTGGATTTGGCATGAGGATGGAGAGGACTTCAAAGATCTGAAGCTGCTGGGTGAGGTGGATAGCCAGTGCTCACACAGTCTTATCCCTCCTGGGATACTCCTGGATATTCCTGCTCCCCAGATGTGCTGGAACCCCAACAGCCAATGCAGGGTCTGGGAGGGTTTATTGTCATGTGCCAAAACCTGACCCAGGACAAGCTAAGCAGTGCAAATGCTCCAGTTTGCTTTTTGTTCCCTGGGCTGTTTTATTCAACTCTGTGGACATAGCTGTTACTGCAACCTTCTGTCACTCGCTGGCGGTTTTTCTGCATCCAGTAGGTTTGTTTTGTTGATCCCTGAGCCTCTCCTGTAACAGCCATAGCACTGTGCTTGCGATGTTATCCTTCTGAAATAATGAAAGTGTTTGCTCCTCCTTGCACAGGCTGTGGGCTGTCCTTTGTACATGCACTGAGTGTGTTCTGTGTAGAATGAGTAACTCATTTCTTCTCACTCACATTAACACTCAAATTAACTAAAGCTTGCAAAGTTTTGCTGATGGGAGGCAGATCATTGTGTAAAAAAATGTTTCTACTTGTACTTCATCTTGGACAGAGAGGACAACAAGGCAAATCCTTTCTACTCCCATTTATCTGCAATGAGAGACAAACTGGAATTAATTTACCTAATTATCCTATAACCTCAGAAGAAAAAAGGTTTGTTGTGATTCAGTTTGCAGAGAACAGTTTATTCAAACCAGCTTCCCAAACCCCCTGTGCACAGTGCTTTATTTCCCTCCTGAACCAATCATGTATTTTAATTAATAGGCAGTGTTTTCCAGCACAGAACTCAGAGATTCTGCACAGGTTAGCTCCTTGTGCACTGAGTAACTTGTCCTTTATCAAAGAGCAATCCCTCTTGTGTCTTGCTGGCAGTACACGATGTGCATTGATTGTGGACAGTGATCCATTTAATTAGCTGTTCATGTGTATGGGTAAAAAAAAAAAGGACCACAGGTGCCAAACCCAAGAGATAACGGAAAGAACTGAGATCTTCAATTACAGTATTCTTCTTATCAAGCTCTGAACTTAAACTGTCTGTCCTGGAAAACATGATGAGTTCATGCAACTGCAAATAAGCACAATGGGAGCTTGCTGCTTATAAACAGTGCACAGCTCTTCAGGGTTTTGGTTTGGTTTTTTTTGTCATTTCACCCCTTACATCTGTGTTGGAGAGCCCAGGGTTTTATTTAGTAAAACTAGTGTAAATTATCATATTACAACTAGACCAATTATCATATTACTCCAAATTTAGAGCGACATTTCTAAGATCCATACAAACTGGAGCCAGTTATTAACACTGAAGGAGTTTTAAAATCAAAATGACATTTTATATCAACTTTGAAAAGGCTTGGTCCCTCACATGATACACATTCACTGCTGAGGATATAAGAGAACGATGAACAGACCTAAAGTGTTTAATAATGTAATGGATAGAAAGATAAAATCCAGGTACCTGTGCAGGGTAAGATACAAGATAAGATACAATTTGAGTGGGCATGATACAGACAAATGCTGACATAAAACTACAACGAAGATCTCACAGACTGAAAGATGCGCTGGAACAGGAATCACATTTTTTGGACAGTCTCATGGCTGGAATTGAACGCCAGTGTAAAGTGATATAACTTCTTTAGGAAAGCTACAGTGAAGACAGTCAAATTCTCAAGTATAAGCAGATGTTGTAGTAGTATATAATACCTTAGCTGAAAGCCTGGTAGAAGCATTTAGGTAGGGCAGATAATTATTTCATAGGAAAATGCCAGAAACTGCATGGATTTTAAAATAATGTAAATAAAAATTTAACTTTATTTCTGTGACCAGGGAAGGTTGAGGAATGAGAGTAAGTGGAATGGTTCAAATAAAAAGAAATACCATCAGAGAACAGAGGAATTAGCCTCAAATCCTTCCTCCTTTTCTGGAAAAGATAAAGTCAAAGGCAGTGGTGTTGGGAAACACAGTGGGTTAAGTTCTGTAGTAACATCAATGACATGGAAGAAATGGGTATGAAATGCTTACTTATAAAGTATTTTCCAACTCAGAAATCACAGTCTGCATATCTTAGCCTGTTGTGCCTTCAGTAACTTGCCCTGTTTTGTTGGCAGTACATGATGTGCCTTGATTGTAGGCTGTGATCTGTTTTATTAGGTTACTCATATCTCTGTGGTAAATCCCCCAACTACACACACACACACAAAAAAAAAGCTATAATAAAAAGGGATGGGGGGGGTTTCTTTACTTTTTCTTATTGTTTACCAAACAACTTTTCAGCATCCATTTGTAAATGGGTCTGGCTGAACTCAAGCAGTAAGGAAATACCTTTTCATCCCGTTAGGCAAGCAGGGATATCTTTGCTTGAGAATGCTTAGAAATCCAAAACGACAAATGGGTAGAAAGAAAAACATATTCTCAGAAACAGCCTCATTAGTGACTGCTGCAGTTGAGTCAAACCAGCAGAGAAAACCCATGAATCACAGTCCATTTGAGCTGGGTGGCTGTAAATTTTCCTGTTTCTCACAGTTCTGTTGATAGGCAGGTGGTTACTTCGAACTAAAGGAGCGCATAAAAATTAATCAGACTCATTAGCTTATGTGCAGCATATTTCTGATCGTTGTCTTTCATGTTTTTTACGGCAGAACCCCCTTCACCTGCAGATGAGTTTAGAAAACTCACTGAGTTCTGATGCTGACGTCACTTTCTCGATCCTCGCAATGAACAACTGGTACAATTTCAGCCTGATGCTGTGCCAGGAGGAGTGGAACATCACAGATTTCCTCTTCCTCACGCAACAGAGCTCCAAGTTCCACCTGGGATCCATTATAAACATCACAGCAAACCTCACCTCCACCAGCGACCTTCTGAACTACTTGCAGTTTTACCTGGAGAGCCTCAAGGACACGACATCGACCATGGTGATGTTTGGGTGCGACATGGAGAAAACGCGGAGGATTTTCGAGATAACCACACAGTTCGGTGTGATGCCTCCAGAGCTTCACTGGATTATTGGGGATTCACAGAACGTGGAAGAGCTGAGGACAGAGGGTTTGCCCCTCGGCCTCATCGCTCACGGCAAGACAACTCAGTCCGTCTTTGAGCACTACGTGCAGGATGCCATGGAGCTGGTGGCCAGGGCTGTAGCAGCAGCCACCATGATCCAGCCTGAACTAGCTCTCATTCCAAGTACAATGAACTGCATGGACACAGATGAAAGGAATATCACTTCAGGGCAATATTTGTCAAAGTAAGTTTTACCTTTTTTTTTTCCCTCCTCAGGTAATATTTGTTGTATGCAAGAAAAATAATTTTCTTGCCCCTCCCACCATTCTCAATGGGTTATTTATCATGCTGCTTACCCTTCCTCACCAGCACAGTTGTTTTCAGTGCTTCCTCTTGCTTCTTCTGGGCAGATAATGAAACTTTAACTTAGCCACAGTGGGAGAGTCAGGCAGAACTCAGAGATTCTGGTCAAAGAAAACACTTTTCCACAGAAGTGGAAGTCACACAGTAAACATAGGCCAGGTTACAGACTGTGCTCTGAAACTTGTGTTGGTATTTATGCATATAAGATGGGCTACTGTCGAATTCTCTGAGGTTTTGAGATATCCAGGAGTGTGCAAAACACAGAATATTTTACAATGTCAAAGCCCTCAGACAATATAAAGATGTGTAGTAGCCCTTGTTAGTATGCTTCCATGGAAAAGAGAGGAAAAAGATGTACCTTCATCTCCTTAGAGAGTTTCTTCTGGTGAGAGCACTCAAAAGTACAAAGTGCTCTCTCTGCTGCATGTCACCATCTTGAAGTTATTTCCAAAACTGCTTGAGTGTTTCTATCTAGAAATATTATGGTTTTTAACATACGAGTGGAAAACTTGAATGGTTCTTTATTAAAACAAGCAAAAAATGCCTTGGCTAACTATGTGAATTCTTAATTTAGTTTACATCCAGCAGCTGTTGCATGTTTTTCCCTCATTACATCTGGTTTTCGACTTAAAAATTTTGTTGGATGGAATTAGGATAAAAGTTCTTGAGCCTTTTTGTATTTCATTTTTTTTTTAAAAACAACTTTTTCTCAGGTATGTCTGCACAGTAATATATTAACAACACTACTCAAAGCACAACCATTTGAGACCCCAGCAGTTCCTTTGTCCACTCATCCATTCAGGGCAAAAAACTTTATTTCCAAAGAGGGAAACAAGAAATAAACATGGGACCAGCACTGGGAAATAAACACTGGACCAACTTGCAATACCCCCAGTGACTTGTGATGTTTATTTTGCCTCATTATTCTGCATATTCTAATTAGATCATACCTAAAAAGTAAAACTCAGCAAGAGGCTTCTTAAAGTAACAAGAGGACAGCCGTTTAATAAATAGGCTTTTTGAGGGTTGAAGAAGGGGTAAAGAAGAAGGAAAACAAAAATAAAACACTTAAATGTATTAATGAAAAATAATTCATCATCATTGCTCTCTACAGAGGACCATTAGCTTTTGTTGTATTTTGGGAGACAATACACAACTTCACACCTGTGAAATTTCTTTTCCCTTCATATTGGTAAAGGTATCGTGGAAATGAAAGAAAGGATCGTGTGCTTAGCCTTGTCTTTTTTCCTCTATACATTTGCTTGTGGCCCCTATTAAAGATAAAATAACGGGTTAGAGAAAACCCTGTCCCAAATGAGTGCAGCTGTTTTTGTATTGTATGAGCGAGACAGGTACCTGATACCCAGAACCGGTGAATTTGTGTCAGCAGCATAACTATAAACTCTGAGTGGTGCCATTAATTCCTCAGGTGTGACACACACTGATGAGTGGCTTTGCTGTGGCCAACCTGGCTCATCTCACCAGGGCTTTTAGGTTTCATAGCCTCCAAAGACAAAACCTTTGTCTGGTGCTTAGCTGCGTGTTTACTGATAAGTGCATTTTTCTGCCTGGGTGAGCACATCTGTGTCAGAGTGCAGCTGTGGAGCTGCTGTGGGTGGGGATGGAGAAGGGGATGGTGGAGAAGGGGATGGTGGAGAAGGGGATGATGGAAAAGGCGATAGAGAAGGGGATGGAGAATGGGATGGAGAAAGGGATAATAGGAAGGGGATGGAGGGGAGGGGATGATGGAGAAGGAGCAGTGCACAGCCCTCCACCTCCCCTGTCTGCAGAGGGTGGATGAACAGCAGCCCCACTCACAGGCACAGCTGCAGCTTCTGCTGCCAGCACTGATCTCATACC
The DNA here is from genome assembly GCA_013400915.1 of Pardalotus punctatus. Lineage (NCBI taxonomy): Eukaryota > Metazoa > Chordata > Aves > Passeriformes > Pardalotidae > Pardalotus > Pardalotus punctatus. The sequence goes on along the minus strand of VZTX01020973.1, from coordinate 63,493 downwards.
TTGGCTGTGCAGACATTTAAGTGCACCCAGGAGCAGAATAATGATCTAGGGCACGGCAAAACGTGCTTGTATCTGTGTGGATATGGATATGGATATACAGCCCCCTGAAGATTACACTGCTCTAACTCACTGTCCATCATTCTCTTACAATGGGATTGATTCCCTTGTCTGTTCTTGCCTGCTCACAGGGCCAACCTTGTTGATGGAAGAAGACATTAAAATTTCAAAGCCTCATCTTGTCTTACAGCTTTAATTAGTCTCACAGCTTTAACTCTGCTTCTTGGGTAATTTCATCAGCCTGCTGTTTCATAGATCCGTAAAAACACTGAATGGCTTGGGTTGGAAGGGATCTTAAATATCACCTCATTCTGCTCCCTGCTGTGGTCAGGGACACCTTCCACTGGACTGATGCCTAAAAGACAGGCTACCTGAAACAGAAGCCAAGACAAATTAGGAGTATAAAAGCAGACAGATTTATTCAAGGCCTTGAAGGTACATTTGGGCAAGCAAAATCCCCCATCGGGGAATACACCCGAAATGGACAACTGGTCACAAGCCCTTCACCTTTTGTAAGTTCTGTCCCATTGGCATATTGGCCCTTAATTCTCCAATCACACCCCCAGGTGATGATGTTAACCACCCTGGGCACGATCCCTCTATACCACAGTAGTTCACATATTTTCAGGCTCTAGGGCAACGAATATGTCCTTGAGCCTGTATTCGGAGAGCCTTGTTTTGGCTAAAGGTGCTGGGAACAGAGGACTTTAGCACTTTGTAAGAAGCACAGAACTGCAGCAAGTTACAGATACATGAGGAGTAAAAAGCTAGTCATAATGAAGGCATCAGGACCACACTCCCAGCCCTGTCCAACCTGGCCTTGGACACTGCCAGGGGTGGAGCACAACTTCTCTGGGTAGCCCGTGCCAGGGCCTCACCTCCCTCACAGGAAGTTTATTCCCAATATCCCATCTAACCCTGCCCTCTGGCAGTTTGAAGCCATTCCCTCTTGTCCTATCAGTAAAAAGTCCCTCTCCACCTCTGTTGGAGTCCCTTTAGGTACTGAAAGGCTACTACAGGGTCTCCCCAGAACCTTCTTTTTTTCCTTGTCAATTCTAGTTCTTGCCTCCAGTAAGCTTCCCAGAAAGAGATGTGGAATGACCAAACTATCAAGCTTGAGAGAAAATAAAGTAATTTCATTAAATCTTAAGCTTACTACAAAGATACTGCTGCTGAAGGGTGATAGTACTGCTGAAGATCCAATGAGCAGCTCTTGCAGTGAAGCACAGAAGAAACAAATAGAGCTGAAATGAGCAAATGGCACACTTTGGACTCATTGTTCAAACTGAAGTGACTGATAAAGCTTTGATGTGGTTATCACAGACTGTCAGTGTGAACATCAGCTCCCATATATTGACACAGCATCAAGAAAATTCATTCAGCTGTCAGACTCGAGGATCTGTCCCTTCACATTCTGAAGTTTGTGCAGGCAGTCTTTCTATACAGATCTGTTAGTAGCCCTTTCGAAACAGCACTGCTCAGACACTGCCAGTGTGTCTGTGCAATACCATGCGCTTGTAATTCCCAAAGATTCACTTTAGAGATTTCTAGCTTAAGAAGTGCAGTCAGAGCCTCTTATCTGTTTCCTAAAGTTATTGAGTAAAGGAGTTTTCACTTGAAGTCCCTGGCATGAGTTTCACTGGTGCTGCTCACAGTGCATGCAAATGCTCAGCAGCTGCAGCTGCTTGCATATGAAAAAAAATGTTGTTGAAACGCTTCTCCAGTGTGGGTCCCATCATTTATTTTGATTCATGTTCTGTCACTGTGAAAAATACAGAACATGCAAATCAGCTGCGAAGGTAAGCCACTAACTCGACGAGGTGCGAAGTTGTACATTTAAATGCTGCTAAATCTCTCTCAGGTACCCGCTCCTGACACAACCACAGGACAGGTACAGAGGGCTCATTCTTCCCTTCTGGGTGTGCATATTTCTACTGTGCAAGCCAGGCAACACCGTGCAATGATTCCACTGGTCTCATTCTGCCTTCAGAAAATGAGTCTAATGCATTATTCCATAGCTGCAGTTACTTCCAAAGCACCTGCTTTGCAGCATTCTCATGCCCAGGTCGTGCTGTATGAGCAACGTGGGGCCAAATTCATGAGAACTTTGCAAGCTTATTCCACCTGAGGACTTGTCTGCCTCAGCTTTGGTGTTTTTGCGAGCTGCTAGAAGTCTTTTGCTCACAACTCCTAAAAAAATTTTCATGCAGGCCCATCTACACGCGTGGAATGGTTTTACTGTTACTGTCACAGTGATGGCTTCAGCCTCTACTCCCAGCAAGGCTTGTAAAGAATTGCACATTTTTTTACAGAGACTGAGGGAGATAAGAGAGAGATAAAATCCAAACAAGTTTATGGGCACATAAACCTTCCTTTAGTGCTAAAGATTGCCTGCTCCTATAAACTTTGTCTTGATAGTGTTTACACACACAAACAGGGAAGTTACACCATCAGATAGGAGGCACGGGTTAGGAGGGAAAGAGTGGGCAAACACCACTGGTCAGTGGAGCTATGGTGTCCTTTTACATCTGACTAAATGGTAAAGGATTAAAAAAATTAAAGCTGCATTTATATTTATAAATAACTTATCTGCCTTTTTAGGTGTGATTTCCACAGCCAGACTAAAACATGTACAGATTGTCTGCTTTTGAGAGTATTGTCTGTATCATCTTTCTCCAAACTCAGTGTCCTCAAAAGAGACTGCATAAGAAGAATTGTGAACCTGCCTCAGAGAAGGCTGTCTCACACACAATCACACTCAAAACTAAACACTTACTTTCATAAATTTGCTTTTGTGAAGGGCAAAAAATTCATATGACCTTGAGACTTTAACAGTCCAGAGTTTTAACTGCTGAAACTCCATTAAAAATCATCAAAAGTCATCAAAACAAAGGGTAGAGACTGGACGGAGGTGTGCATGTGCACACACTTGCAATTGATTTGTCCTTTTCAAATCAATTAAAGGTTGTTTTTTTATCCTCTGTAACTATTGATAAACAGTTAACTCTACTTAAAAGTTTATGTCTTCCCTATTGAGGCTGGAATGACAGCCTTTATACTTCTTCCAACACTTACCTTCATCCAGATTTCAGGACTAAAGTGAAGTGCGATATTCTGCTACAACAGCTGAATAATCTGTCTTCTGAATGCCTCTTACTGAAAAAAAAGAAAACCACATGACATACCTTGCACCATATTAGCAGCAATTTAACTCAGTTTTTCTTAATGGAACCACTGTTGTAAGGCTGGTGCAGCCCCTGCCAAATGCAGAGCAGCTTTCCTGTTAGCAGCAGTGCAGTTCAGCTGGCCGTAGTGCTCACACTAAAAAGGATTTTCTGCTTCAAACACTTAATTCCTGCTGAGTTTCTGCTCCCTTATCTATGTCGTTTTAGCTTCTTTGATGGTGGCTTGCCAGAAGCTGAGTTGAACATGCAGGGAGGACAGCTACTAGCGAACACTGTCTTCCAGTACAAAGGGAATGTGCAGCTTTATTGTCAATATCTGGAATAGTAAAATCCTGGAATTCTCAATGCAAAATGTGCAGTGCAAAATTGGCATGCTTCACGAGATCTGCTTCAATGGCAGCATTGCACTTTTAAGAACATTTCTTTTGCACGTTTTTTTAAAAAACTGCTTTTTTGGGTGTTTATTTTTGTAAAAATTAAAACTGACTGTCCTAGAGCAACCATCTTTCACTTTCTTGCCATACTTTATTTTGAAGTGTCTAACAGTGATTTACCAATGCCAAATTTGCGTTTTTGAATCCAGATTGGTTCACTTGAGAGTGCTTGAAAGCTGTTGACAGCACTTCAGTAGCCCCTCTTATGTAAGCTAGATCTTACTGAGATTATAGCATTTTTCTTGGAAGGACATTTCATACATAATTTCCACTTTTCCATTTTCATATATATTTTTATCTAGGAAAGTGACAGCAGATCTGGTGAGTTCAGCTTCAACCTAACCTATGTTTCATCGATTTATGAGGGAAAGGTAGCTGAAAAAAATTACTGTTCTCGTACTCATTTTTTCTAGTAAGTAAAAAAAAGAGTCTTTCCTGAGTAGTTTTCATTTGCATTAGATGTGTAGGGTAGCATTACCACATATTTTAGTTGTAAATTATGTGGCTGGTTCATTGTGCCATAGGATTGATGTGCTATTAATCGTCCAGGTGTTCAGCAACATCCCCATCTACTCTCTTCTGCATAAATTCACAGTTCAGCTGTCTGCTTCTGATTTACCCTCCTTTCTCCCACCAACAGGTTTTTAGCCAACACAACTTTTGATGGTCTCAGTGGCCACATTAAGGTGAAGGGCTCTTCCATCGTCAGCTCGGAAAATAACTTCTTCATCTGGAATCTGCAGCACGACCCTGTGGGGAACCCGATGTGGACGCGCCTGGGGAGCTGGCAAGAAGGGAAGATCATCATGGACTATGGGATATGGCCAGAACAGGCACAGAGGCATAAAAGTCACATGCAGCATCCCACCCGGCTGCACCTGAGGGTGGTGACCCTGATTGAGCATCCCTTTGTCTTCACAAGAGATGTGGATGATGAAGGTCTTTGCCCAGCAGGGCAGCTGTGCCTGGACCCACTGACCAATGATTCAGGTGTGCTGGACAACCTGTTTGAAACCCTCCAGGGGGGCAATGACACTGTTCCCATTGAGCTGAAGAAGTGCTGCTATGGCTACTGCATTGACCTGCTGGAGAAGCTGGCTGAGGACATGAATTTTGATTTTGATTTGTACATTGTTGGGGATGGAAAATACGGTGCCTGGAAGAACGGCCACTGGACAGGGCTGGTGGGAGACCTTCTTGCTGGTACCGCTCACATGGCAGTGACCTCATTTAGCATCAACACTGCCCGAAGCCAAGTGATTGATTTCACCAGCCCTTTCTTTTCAACCAGCTTGGGGATCCTGGTGAGGACCAAAGACACTGCAGCTCCCATTGGAGCCTTTATGTGGCCACTTCACTGGACTATGTGGCTGGGGATATTTGTCGCTCTTCACATCACAGCTGTATTCCTCACACTGTATGAATGGAAAAGTCCTTTTGGAATGACCCCTAGAGGAAGGAACAGGAACAAAGTCTTCTCCTTCTCCTCCGCCCTCAATGTCTGCTACGCAATCCTGTTTGGGAGAACATCTGCCATCAAACCCCCAAAGTGCTGGACTGGAAGGTTTTTAATGAATCTCTGGGCTATTTTCTGTCTATTTTGTCTGTCAACATACACAGCCAACCTAGCTGCTGTCATGGTGGGAGAGAAGATCTATGAAGAACTTTCTGGAATACATGACCCAAAGGTAAAGCGTGTCTGTTAACTCAGCCTTTTCTTCTTCCCACTTGAAATTCACTGCTGCAATAATTTAGGGTTTCTAGCAAAATCAGAAAGCAATTTGTGTGGGAAACAGTGGTTGCACTGCAATTAGTTACCATATGATAGCATTTTAGTAGGAAAATTCTGTGAGAGAGGGTATTTGAACACCCATAGACATGTTGGGGGAAAAATTTCAAAGACTGAAGTTGATGAGAATGGTGAAGTATTCTGATGTTGTCCACTGCAGAGAAGAAAAGTGTCTTCTACATGCAGATTAAGGGTTTAAGTTCAGGTCTGAGTTCCCTTTGACTGAAGTTGTTTGAATAAGTTGGATGATTCATGTCATCCTGGGATCTACAACTGCACAGACCCAAGACAAACCATTGATATTCTCTAGGTAGGATTTTTCAAGTATTTCACTGGTCCTAGTGCTGCTGGCAAAGGCGTTGCTGGCAAAATTCCCCATGAATGCTAAATGAAATATAGCAGAACTGAAATATTTTGAAAAACCCTGCCTTATGCTCCAAAACAGTGGAATCCACTTTACAGGGAGTCAGGCATTTGATTTGCAGTGCTGTTTCTGCTGGGGAGCTGTCATGGGAGGAGATGAGCAGTGTTGTAGAAAACCCATCTGCAAAGAGCCTGGGCATCCCAGAACCTCCTCCACCTTCTCTCCTCCATTCCCAAGGGGTCTTCCGTTGGAATTTGAGTCCAGTCCTTTTGTAGGACTATTCTTGTTTTATTTGCTACCAAGCAGTGATCAGGAAAGCAAAGGGCAGAATGGTTTGTAGGGAGAATAGAGGCTGCAGGTGACACCCCTCTCTGCACCCCACAGTCGCTCCAGGGGACACGGTGGCCACAGCAAATTTCCCTTGTTCATGTGGCACTTTCTGCAGCGAAGGTGTGATTGTATTACCCACGGTTTTGTGCTCATGACCTGACTGCTGCCACAGAAACCATCCACCATGTGTTTGTCTCTGGGGACTGAACTGATGGATTATTGTGCCACTGCAAGAAAGTAATTTTAATAACGCGAGAGCGGGGCATGCATCTTGCTTTTGTAAACTCTGTGGATAAATGGTACATATGTCCCTGCAGACAGCAAAGGCCAGGCTCCATCTGTTACATTAGTGAAACCTTGCAGTCAGGATAATGACCACCGAGTTTTGGCTTTGTACTGCAGTGCCTGGCTCACTCCCTGCAATGTTAACTAGATGGTTTCCACCAAAAATGTTTTAAACAAGGAGAAACAGTTTTTGTGGCTGGCCCGAGGTGCTCTAAAATTGATTTATGGCTTAAAGCAAATTGCTTCTAATAATCTGCCCTTCCCCTCCCAGAAAAAAATACCATAAATATTACATGAACATCTTCATCAAAATAAGGCACAGAAGTCCGTGAAACAGTATATATCTTTTCTTCAAAGCATTTTGAAGAAGCAGATGAGAGTTTTCAGCTGAATTTCCCCAGCTCCAGGGATATCTCTATTACACTGTTGTGATAAGCCACAATGTTAGTTTGAAAACGAGGTTAGTCCTCCACTCCTTGCTTGGGCATCTCCTCGTCCATCAAATCAAATTGCATCAGGTTACATCCTATTTTTCAGCATTATTTTTGTGGCCACGTGGAGTTTTTAAAACAGGTATGGGGAACTTTCCTGCAACTCCAGGAAGGCTAAATTATTCTAAAGCTGTGCTGTTAAAGGTCGGCTGTTGGGTTACAAATCTGAGTGCAGTGTTGAAGCATGTCAGGTGCTGCAGACACAGGTCTTGGTCCAGCACAAAAACACTGATTGCTCATGGTCAGTGACCTGAGTGATTCCATTAAATCACTGGAATTACTGGCCTTTCCTAGAAAAGCACTTCCCTATTTCATGGAATAAATCTAAGCTTCAGAGTTGCTACCAGTTCCCACTGCAGAGATAAGACAACGTAGATTTTAGTGAAGAAGAAGATTGCCTGCCATTGCATGAGCTACAGAATAGTTTCATGTATTTCATTCATGCATTTGCCTCCAAACTCTGAGTTGGAATGAGTAGCTGTAATAGAAAATGCACTGGTTTAACCTTTGCTCACACAAAGCCTGAGCTGTGTCTGTTCAGAGTTCACTCTAAGAGTTAAAGCTTAGGTTTAGGAAATGTTTGTAACAGACACAGTGTTACAGGCACCATGTTTTAGTTAGTTACTGAAGCAAATTTATGTGATTTAAAGATTTTATTCTTGGGGTTTTCTTCCCATATATGTTTACCTCTTTATTTTCGGTGGTGGAGACGCATTACAAAAAGAAGTCAGCAGAAGGGAGCAATAACCTTTTTAATTTAAATATACTTCTAAACATTTTTCTGCTGCTCTCAGTATGCATGTGCCCTTTGTGCTGTGCTTTAGAAATTTACTTAAAAAACAAAGCCCAAAATAGAGGAGCAGCCTTCTCGAGGTGATGTGAGGCATGCAGTTTCTTCAGGCTGTCAGCCATAAATGGCAAATCCCATCTGAGGTTGTGAACAGTCAGGAAGGACAGAATTAGAGCTATCTCAGTTGGACCTTTAAATGCACTAATGATATAGAAGAGAATATAGAAATATCATCAAGCTGCTGAAAGGAGGAGCAGCCAGCGAGACAGAAACCAGAGCAGAAGGCAAGCAGTGAGAGGAGGGAGAATTAACTTGCTGGAACGTGTCTTGAATTTGGGGAATTTGCTGTGTATTTTCTGTGTGAGAATCCCAACCAGGGTAGGTCACTAAAGCCACACTCCTGCAGTCTCCATCACAAGTGGCTGCCCCCTTTCCTAGGTCCCATTTCAGGTGACCTTTTGCAACAGGAGCTACAACAGGAGCCAGTAGGTTATAGAGATATACTGAAGAGATGTCCTGCTGCCTTAAAATCTAATTCTTCTAAGAACATAGGCAGTCTTGGGCCACAGCTGCCACTTCCCCTTCATTTTCTTGCTGTACCGGTTTTAGATATTGCCTGTTGCCAGTGGAAACTGGCAAATGCAGGTTTTGTGTCCACTAGAACATGTTCAGCCTCCTGTTTGAGGACAAGGGATGAATGTTCCGGCTGCCCAGATGGAACTTGCATCCACGTCCTGAATCCCTCTTAAGAAGCTTTCTACAGTGCATGGAAAAGAAGTTTAAAAGCTTGTCTGCAGACAGAGGAGATAGAAACAGAGGAAAAACACTGCATTTGTATCATTTCATCTACTTTTATCTGTTCCCTTGTCTGAGTCACAGAGGCTTGTTTCAGCTTTTCTGCCTATGTCACATCTTTGGATGCACAGAAATACTACAGTATTATTCTTTGTCAGAGTGCCTGGCAGACGAGGTGCACTGTTGTATGAGCTGACTTCTTTCCAAGGTTCAGTGATTCCTCCTTTGGGCATGCAGACCAGCAGTCTCCTTTTGCTTGGTCTGATCACAGGATCACGGAATGGCTTGGGTTGGAAGAGACCTTAAAGATCACCTGGTTCCACCACCCTGCCATGGGCAGAGACACCCTCCACCAGGTTGCTGTTATATATAATTTACTCTTTGGTTGAGCCATCCATAAGTCTTAGAAAGAAAACTTTTTACTCTGCAAAACAATCCACAGCAAGTGATTCTGCAGGATCTCCCTGGAGAGTGGGGTTTTAAGGGCAAAAGGGACTTGAAACAGGGACTTGGCTTTCAGGTTTTTCACACCAGAACACATATTGGAGGTGTACCATGAAGTCCTGAATGTGTTGGGTAGCTCAGGGTATTTGAGGGAAAAGAACTCTGGAAGCCCATAGGGCAGAAGAAATATTTCAGATGTGCCAAGATGGAAGCAGACAGCAACAGAAGGAGAGGAGCTGGATGGATTTTCCATAAGGTGCTCCAATGCCTGGCCTTTCTTTCTGCAAAAAGTATTATTCTTTCAACAAGTTGATGAGCTTTTTGGGTGCTATTGTGACAGCCAACCATTGTGACTTTTGTGACAGCTGTCACCCTTTCTTTCCCATCTTTAGCACATGCTTGAGCAGCTATTCCTGTTCATTTACTCTGGTTATATTTCTACTTCTCTGGCTCACTTTGCCTTCAAAAACATCCCTTGACAGTGGTGAAGTTCTTTTCCACGTTATATTTTGACATAAAGTATTGAACCTATTTAGCTTCGTTTAACAAAAAAACAGACTGCTCCTGTGGATCCCATCTCCAGCAACTTCACTGCTTTGTCTCTCCGAACTTTACATGCCTGCTGTGAAGGCATAAGAAATTATTTACTCATATACTTCTTCAGTTATAGTTTGTTCAGGTAAGCTGCTGTTAAGTCACTGGCTTCAGGGCAAGATCACCTAAACTATTCCCTGGAAGTGCCTCCTTCTCTCTGCTTTGAATGTTGGTGTTCCAAAACACGCCAAAAAAAAAGTATGTGCCCCAAGGAGTACATTGCAGACACCCACAGTCATCTGACAGGTTCCACCCAGCAAGTCCTTTCAGAAGCCTTGGTATGCACTGGAATTTGTCCTCAGAAATCCCTGCTGTTATCCCAGTTCAGTGTCTGGAGGCTTACTCTTATGAGATGTCCATTTTTTCACTACAAAACTAAGAACTTTGAGTAATCTGGGCAAGGTATTCCTGAGGTTTTGTTAATCAGGAATTCAGTATGTACAACCACCCAGATATTTGTATCTAGATGTATAAAACCTGAGGGTGCAAGCTCTCATTTCTGATTTACGAACATCTCAGTTAATTTAGAGGCCTTATGGCCCTTATTATATCAGTTGATTCTTTGTGTCACTTATATTAAAACTGTCCAGAAATAAAACTGGCAAGTAATTGCAGATGAGATTTAGCAACACCAAATCATAGAAAAAGAAACATCAAGCCACACTTACAGGCCTTTTTCATCATTAAAGGCATGATTCAAATACTCCTACTTTTAATGATATTTTCCCATTGAGTTCAGCAATTTTTGGAGTGAGACTGTAACTGTTGTGTGTTTATTGATAAATTTTCTTCCTGAAAAGGGAATTTTTGTAGAAATTGCACTAAAGGAGATTACTGCTGTGGTCTTTCACTGCAGCATCCTGAGATTAATCATTGTAAGGGGAGCCACTTGAACTGCTATGTGTTAAATAGATAATGAAAGAGCATTTATTTAAATATGCATTAAATGCATTAAATTGTACAGCAAAAAATCAAGTTACAAACTCAGTGGAGTTAACAGAAATCTTACCGCTGCCATGGGGTTTAGTATTTGTAGAGGACTGCAGGGTTCTTTTTACAATTAAAAGAAGAAACTACAGTGTGTGTTTCTGTGAAGGAAGTTCCTGGGCAGAGGAAGGTCATGATTCACAACATCACAGCCTGCTAATTAATACATGGTGCTTTTCTGAGTGTTAATGAGTCAGTGAAGGATTTCAGCGCGAGGATTTTCAGTGTCACAGAGAGCAAAGTGGAAAACTCTCAGATAAAAGCAAAATTGAGTATCAAGCTCCAACCAGAATAAGGAATTGCAGAGCTGTCTCATACAGGAATGAAAGGCACCTGCAACTTACGGAGGTGAAATTATGGCTTCTTTAGCTTCCCCATGCAATTTATGGTGGTGAATATTTGACTTGTTGAGCTTCCCCATCATCTCAGTAAAGATTTCTTGTTAAAGCTACAGCTTTGGAGGCTCAGAATCTGTCCTGTTCAGATCTGCAACATTCTGATACCGCTTTCATCAGACAATGCACTATTCTGCAAATCAAGTTTCCTTTCCCATTGAAATGTGCTTTTCTACGCCTTCTTGCCAACAATTATATTTCTGGTGTCTCTGCATATTAACCCTTACTGCTTGAGCTCTTCACCTCCACACAGTGCCTCACTCACACTGTCACCAACTGACTGGGCCACTCTTCACCTCACCTGGTTGTTTGATCCAGAGAATTTAGGGATAGATGGGGAGGAGAGGAAGTCCACCTGCTGTCTTCATTGCCTGTGGGGCAAGTCATGAAGGTCATTCTTCAAGCACCAGAAGAAATTAATGTGTTTTAGCATTTTCTCATCCATATGGACATCAGTTTCTTATTCTCAAGCTGTGCATACTTAAATACCTAAAGGTCATAGCATTTTTTTCAAAAAAGTGAGCCCACCACCAGAGATAGCAACTTCATCATAGGTGAGGCTGTTGCAAGAATTAATGCAAGTGGAGAATTACAATAAGTTACTGCAGTAACTGGCAAAGAGTGGCAGAGAACACTGAGGATGCATAAGCTGATTTTACCACCTGACAGGTGGAAGAACATCATGTATTTGTACATGACTGAGTAGCATGTAGCTGACTTAGTAGCATGGAGGATGTTTATTATTGTTCACAAAAGTCACAGCTGTCATGATCTGGAGAAACCAGAATGCTTCTGGCTCACCTTTCTGGAGGCAGAAGTCCAGCACTGATCCGCACTGGGTTTTAGGGATGACAAGGGTCCAAGCCCTCTGGAAGAAATCATGGTTTTCACTGAGTGCCAGTAGGGTTTGACTGAACAGTGGGTAAAGTCGAAAATTAGTATTTCTTTGGTAGCTTGAAAATATTCTCAGCCACACAGTTTTCTCCTTCCCTTGTAATTTGAAAAGGATTTCACCGGCCTGACAACAGCATTAGCCATGTTTTACAGGGAGCAAGAAGAAGAATATGCTGGATGAGGTAACTCCATCTGAAACATTTTTACGGCTGCTTTGTGCTGCTGAAGTGGAATTGGAAGCGGTGATCTACTGCCTTTTGGGAATTACATCCCTTCTTTTCCCTTGGTCTACCCATTTTTCCTACAATAATTTATACTTTGTACCTTACAGTTCTCAGCTCTCCCGGAATAAATCACAGCTCAAAGATCCCTCTGTCCAGAAAACACTTTAAATGCTATTAGGAAACAGGGATAAACACACCTGCAAGTTTGTGTTCTCCAGAGTGCTCTTCTTACAGAGCTTTTTTCTCTGCCCAGCAGCTCAATCATCAGAAATTAACCACAGACTTGAGTGCCCAGTCTCATCCCTGAGCTAAACAGCTTTTCTAGCACACAGAGGAGCAGAGCAGGTCTTACAATTAATTATTAGCACTCACACAGGGACCATCAATACAAAAGTTCATATTTTTAAGCAGAGACCTGAGTCACAGTTTCCTTTCATGTATTCCCTTGTTGCAATGAAGAGAATAAACCATCAGCATTGGACTGTGCATTCGTGTCCAGACTGAAGCTGCTCATCGACTTCAGTGCAGCTGTCAAGTTTTATGCCAACTAATGATCTTGCTGGGCTGGATTCAAAGTGACAGAATTTTCAGAAAATCTGTCATTACCCTGGCAAGGAAAGAATCGGCTCCACCGACACTTTTTGCAGCAGGGAAGCAAAAGCATTGATTCAAATGTATTCTGCAAACACCCTCTCCTGGAGGCCCTGGGAACATCTCGGCTTCCGAAGCCTGAACACGTAGGACAGTTCCTGATCAAAATCTCCAGTTCCAGAAGTTGAGCTGTGAATTTTCATCTGCTAAAATCTGAAATTCATGTGCTTCACTGTGAATAATTTCCTTTCATCCCCCTCTGTGCCCCATAAATATTCACTAGTTAGTTTTTGGAAACTCTTGCAGATAAGTAGGGAAAGCCCATGAACAGTTTTACATTGTTTTGTGGTTTTTGTTTGGGGTTTTTTGTTTGTTTTTTTATTTGTTTGCTTGTTTGTTTTTTGGGTTCTTTTGGGTTTTTTATTACTATTACTTGTTCATTTTCCCCTGTAACTTTGCCAAGCACTACCAATTGCTTGTATTTTATCACTGGGCTATGAGAAATCTGTTAGTGGCTGGAAGACCACCTAAATATGTGGGTTACATAAGGCAAAGTGAAATGTTATTGCTTTATATGCCAAAGACAGAAGTGTCATTGTAAAACAGCAGATCTGTAGAACCATGTCAGTTCTTCACTTAATGCTACCCCTCTCCAGTGATTAGCAACTGAAACTGAGCAGATTTTCAAGATCCTGCAGCAGTTCCCTGGCAGAGATCATGCTGGCACTGACAGCAAGTCTGCTGATCCACAAGGTGCCCATTAAACACTGATCTTGGTGTTATACCAGGTAACCAGCACTGTCGTGGGAGTGAGCTACTAAAACCTTTTGCACCACAGCTTTTCCTCAGAAGTTAGAACAGTGTTTTCAGTTTTTCCTTATAAAAGTTAGAACAGTGTTTTCAGCTGTGATCCTCCTTTCTATACCCTATTAAAATTAAAAAGCACTGTTGTAGGTGGTGGTAAAAGCTGAATCCAGGCTGGCTCTGTCACTGCAGTGAGTGGTCACTGGCACTGCACTCAGCTGCTTCTTGGATTGCCTTTTTCTCATTTTCCCCAAAAAATAGTTCATGGAGTTGAATTTGGCCACCTGAATGAACGATTAAATGCTTTTCATGAGGTGAGGTCATGATTAGTATGGAGTTTCCAAGGCATTTCTCCTCCAGTCACATTTCAAGATGTGCAGAATAGTTCTGAACCAGACTTGGTGCGGCAGCTGCTGCACCCCATCAGTCAAGTGCTGGGAAGGCATTTCCTAACTTTCATTTACATCATTGCTTATAGGAAATAATTACTATTTCCCTTCCCCACAGTTGCTCTGTTTAGATCTTTCTTGTCTCCTCACAGGTGCCAGAAAGCTCAAACTTCATGGGATCAGAAGGCAATATTGTATTGCCTGCTTTTTTGGAGCTGAGACCGTAATTTTTCTTTACTGATCACCTGGGGTTCTTACTGCAAAAATACATGGCAACCAAATGTGATGCAGACCTCAGAATGATGGTGAACATAACAACCAGGGTGTCAAGGAGGTGAAAAGTCCTTGAGGCAACTCATTTGGCTTTGCAGCACTGAAAAGTCATACAAAAGCCAGAACCTGCAAGAAAGGCCTCAAAACCCCACAGTCCCACAGCCCTGAGTGTGCTAAGGTTAACTGCCGGCAGCATCTCACACATTTTCAGTTTTAAATCCCAACCAGCACAGGAGATTTCTGGACCTGTTTCCTTTCAAGTTGGGATCTAGGTCTTCTCCCTGGCTGACAGCATTGAGTGCAATGGCAATGCATTACATAAAATGGAATGTGCCAAGTTATGCAAAACCCCTGTCACTCAGGATTGTGTTTTCCTGTTTCTGCTGCTGTGCTTTCATCACATTGGTGTTTATCACGTTGATATTTTCATGCATAATTGGCGCCCCAAGCCACGGATGCATGCAGATGCCCAATTCATCTCAGCATCTTCCCAAATAAGATGAGTTCTCCACTTCCCACTCAGCAGATGTTTTAACAACAGCAGACAGAAACCAAGACAATCTAGAAGTGAGGGGCCAAGCCAAGGGAGCTGGTAGCTGCAGTGTTTGTTCTCGGCAGCAAGAAGTGCAAACATTTGTCTGGGAGCACCATGTTTTGCAAGGTACAGAAGACTCTCAGAGGTCCCAGAGCTTTTCCTGGAGTTGTCAGAGAAGTTGGATGTTGGCGTAAAGCTCTTGAGTTTCCTCAAACACTGTGTGGCCTCCCTGTCTCAGTGCTCAAGTGACCCAACAACAATTTCACTTCCTCAGTGCCTGGCAGCAGTCACATTTCCCCTTGTTTCCTTTCACAGTGTAAGAAAACATTGCCTCTTGTTTGTTCCCTTACCCATGGTGTGTTTTCTTCGGCAGTGAGACTCATTCTTGGAAGTACTGGCACAATCCATGTGTCCTACAGGAGATGGGACACACGGATACTGTCCTGAGAGGCCACAGGGACAGCAGTGCTCACAGGGATGCCAGTTCAGAAAGCACTCTCATTTCCAGGGCACTTTAGCCTTTCTTCTGCACCTTCATCCTCTACTTCCCAGCATGTCCTAGTCCTCCCTCCCAAAATTGCTGCCCTCACAGAAGATGGGACATCCTCCTGAGCCATCCATCCCTGTCCCGTACAGCAAGATCCTCTGGTCGTGGCATTCCACAGCCCTGAACCTGTGAAATCCAAGCTCTTGAGACGAGAGCTCAGCCCCTTCTGGCTCTGAGTCCCACTGCTGATGTGACCCTGCCCCAAACACGGACCCAGATCCAAATGGGATCACACTGTGTGCATCATCAGAACTTCATCCCAACAGCTTCCTGGCAGCAGAGTGTGCAGGTGATTCTAAAATTTTGGGGTGCACCTAAAGAATTGCCACGTATGGTATACACCCTTGCTTCAGGGATAAAACTTGGTTCACTGGTATGAAATCCATGATCTGCAGTATCTGAGATGCAAAAATGATACTGTTAGCTGCTAGAGCTGTCAGCTTTTTTAGGAGAGCCACTAACCAGCAGCACTGAAAAGGTTTTTAACCCCTTTTAGCTCTTAGCAAATAAAATGCTAAAATACTTCAGCAGTGAATAGCTTTTAACATTGTTTTTTAGGCACTCCATCGATATGGTCATACCCGTGCTGGTGACCTTTCCAGATAGCACTCAAAGGGCTGGTGGCTTGATAAACACTAATGGGTCTTCAAAATGGAGATCCAGGAAAAATTCCTTCACCATAAGTGTTGTCAGGCACTGGAACAGGCTGCCCAGGGAAGTGGTGGAGTTGCCACCCCTGGAGGGATTTAAAAGATGTGTAGATGTGGCTCTTGGGGACATATTTTAGTGATGGGCTTGGCAGTGCTGGGTTAGTGGTTGGGGTCTGATCTTAAAGGTCTTTTTAAGCCTAGACGATTCTGTGATTCAATGATCTGGCAGTTCAAGAAACTTAAGTATCATTATTTGAGATACTGCTATTTTGCAATATCTTCACCCATAACAATCTTCACATCTTGCCCAGTGAATTGTCAAGCCAGCACTTCTGACATCAAAGCCTCTCTCCAGGTCTAAACAAACCTTGTTCTTCCCATTTCTTACAGCCATAGATGTCTGGTTTTGGAGGGACTTTGTAAGGCTGTCTAGGCTGATTACCAATAAAACTCCTGTCTGGAGATGCCTCTGCAGCTATTGCATTCATTTGTTTTTAATCATACTTGAATCACCAGCAAACCTCCAGGTGTTCTGGATACAAAAATATCAACACCTTCTAGTGCCATTTTACTTGCTTTGGTCATGGTTATTCACCTTTGACACCAACTGAGCTTTGAATGAAGAAATACAGTAGATACACAGGAGAGTGCAGAGTCTCCACATGGCAGAAATACCTCTAATTTCAACAGCTATTTCGTCCAATAAGCTGGTTTTTATATTTGCAATTTCTGATATAACAGTGAGTAACTGCCTCCCCTGAGTTAGCAGTTTAAAAAAACACCACATAGATTCCATTCTTGATTCTTCAAATGCTGATTTTTCAGAGCTCGTGATTTCTATGAAGCCTTAGGCATTAGGATTCTGTGACTGGTTTATAGAAAACAGAAAGACTCTTTCATATAGGGCTTTCAAAACATAAGAAACATGAAAGAGCATGAGAAACAGAAAAGATGAGAAAAAAGGGACAACTAATAAGGTAAGATTTGCAGGAAGACTATGACATTTACCTATCCTGTCAGGACACAGATATTTGTGGTTTCCATGTTGTCACATAATCTTCCCAGGAGAGGACTACAGAAGGAGAGAAAGCAGCAATGACAAGTGATGAGTCTTGTTTCCATCCTGAAGTTTTTATCTTCTGTTGAAGCAAGTAACCCCTAGCAGTCTTAGCAAATGATCAGTGAAGTGCTTTTGGCAGCAATTGTGCTGTCAATCCACAGAGCTGAAAGCAAACCTTTTCCTCCTGTGGATAAGCAGCAGTAGGAAGAAAACAGAAGTCCTTGAAAGACATAGATGATTAAAACAACTATTAACAGTTATCCTTCATAAAAGGAGTTCATCAAATACAAAGTTGCAGACACATAATGGTGCTGGAGGAAAATCAGAGATTACCAGAAGCAGGTAGAGCAATGGATGCAAAGGATCACTGAACTCCCTTACAGAGGCTTCCCAAGACCTCCTCCCTGGCACATGGTGTTGCTAGAGATAAGATGTTAAGCCAGAAAGACTTTTGATCGAAGAAACATTCAGGTGTTGTCATCATTTGGGGTGAAATTTGACAGCATGCCCAACACAAAGCGAAGTGTGGGCAGTCCTCAGTAAAGGATTAAGGATAGAAAATCACATGGAGGTGGAGTTTACCATTTTTGTACCAGCCTTCCTCATTCAGGCTTAAAAATTGAGCTAAATGTAGGCATTGGTGACAGTCTGAGTGAGAGATGCTTTCCAGTGAAGTCAGACTTTGTCTGCAGATCAGATGTTGCACTGCAGTTGGCATCACTAGGTGGGCCACAAACATCACAACAAACACCTAAACTGACTTGGAAGATGCCAAAAAGATGTTGGGCAGCATTCAGTGTTTGGTCTAAATTGGGTTTTTGTCCTTTTCACTGAAACTGCCAAGAAATAAAACCTACAAAAGTTAGTGCTGATGGGGCTTGATGATCTTCTTGGGACAGAGAGTGTATGAATCCCATTCCAAGTTCCTTCTTTAGTCAGGTCATCTCCAGTGTCTCAAATCTGGGCTGGCAGCATTGTGCTGGAAGTCTCCATGATGCATTGTCACAGCCCAGCTCCTGTTATTTATGTCTTCTGGCACTTCAGTGCTGCTCCCACACTCCCAGGCAAGAACATTTCCCTCTGTGCCCACAGTCCTTCTGGCACAGCACTGTGGCCAGCTCCAGATGGAGGCACACCCTGCATTGCTTGTCCCACAGCCATCAACACCAGAACACCTCAAAAAAATATGCCAGGACTCCCTCCATGCCCACAGACTTGCATTTAGCTGCAGCCAGGTCTCACTCCTCGGAGGCAGCACAAGGACCAGATCAGCAGAGCACAAGGTGGTAACCTCCTCCCCACTTTTCAGGTAAAAAACACCAGAAATACAGGATGTTCATACCTTCCATGATGCTAGAAACACCATCCAAAAGAACTTTTTCTGTTCCTTTTCAGACTAAACTTGGCTGACTGTGAGTTTACATTGTACCTCTGCTGTTCTTAAAAAAGCTACAAACACTTTTATCCATAGGGTCATTGAAGAGAAGACTGGGAAAGGTCTTTTTGTGGCTTTGTGCTGCCCTGCATTCTGTTCTGCTTAGATGGAAATGCCAAGGCCAGATGGGCTGGCAGAATGCTTTTGGCTTGCTCTTCACCAAGCAGAGCGTGGCCATGGTGTGATCATCCTTGCAAGCTGCTGTGATGTCCATGAGCTTCCTGGGAAGCAAATACAGCCTGGCTTCCTGTGCTCTGGCAGCTTGGCCTTTAGAGGCTGGTGAGCTGCTGAAGGGTTTTTAATCACTGTGGCTTGGCAGTCTGGGCTGTGCAGAGGGGAATTCTCCCTCCTCCCTGCCAGGGGAGCCTTTTTGGTGCACACAACCTTTCAGTCCTCAGCTTGCCTTTGAAAAATGGTGACAGAGACTATGGTGTGGTGCCTAGGCTTCTAGAGATGAACTGGGGGTGCCACCCTGCTGCAGAAGGTTATATTTCATCCTTAAGGAATCAGTAAAACATACTCTGCCAAAACAAATCCAGTTTCCATGTCCTTTGCTGGCTACCCAGAACCCTAGGAAGTGGATTGCAGCCAGCCCAGAGGCTTCTCATAACACTTCCTCAAACATTGTCCATTCTAGAGACAAACAATCCCAGTAAACACCTGGTTTTGGGTGTTCAGGCTGTTTCATGGGGATTGTTTTTCATGTTTGAAGAAAATCCTGAGAGTACACAAAGATACATGCTCTTTGGGTTAAACTGGAGTCAATGGATTGGATTCAATGAAGTAATAACATCAGGCTATTTATCCACCTGGTAAGTCTTCCCAGACATTTTCTGGGGAATGAGAATTTGCCTGCAGGAAAACACCCAGAGAGGCAGGTCCACGGACGCTGAGGATTTCTGAGGAACTGTTGGCACACTACGGCCAAGATGCCAGATGCGATGGGAGGCAGATGGTTAAAAGGTGGCTCTACTAACCTTCTCTTGCCCTCCTCTCAGCTCCACCACCCCTCCCAAGGGTTCCGGTTCGGCACGGTGCGGGAGAGCAGCGCGGAGGATTACGTGAGGCAGAGCTTCCCAGAGATGCACGAGTACATGCGGCGCTACAACGTCCCTGCCACCAACGACGGGGTGGCCTACCTGAAGTGAGTCCCTGTGTGCAGTTCCTGTGATCTGGTTGCTAGAATTGTTCAGAGAGATGCCGAAATTAAGGTGCAAATGAGGCCAAAGTAAATAGTGTGGATTTTATTTAATAGTAAATGTGAGAGGGAGAGATAGGGTGGTGGTGGTGGAGAAAGGTGATTGGGAGAGAGAAAAATGGTAGCAGAGAGACAGATTAAGTAGAAAATACCCCCAGTCCATGGATCCTCTCCTTGAGGTCTTATTCATCCTCTCCTGGTCTTGCCAGCACTGAGGGTCCCACAAAACATAGAGTTCAATGGATTAATGCACATTCGGGCCACGTGGGAATGCCCAGGTACCTCCCCTGGGTGTTGGGGTGCCTCAGGCAAGGGCAAGGTGTAAACTCCTGGCAGTTTTCTGAGCTTGGAAACCCTCTGAGAAACATTCAGAAGAAAACATCCAGTCCAATCAAAAGCCGACAATGAGATTCCTGAGCGCGGTGGGAGGAAAGAAAGCTCTCAGAGAGGAACCTAAATTTATCATTAAAATTAATAAAATAAGCACTAGACTGGTAAAAAGTAATAAAAGTCTTGTTGCTTTAGGGAATTGTCAAGCCAGTGTGCCTCGGAGACATTTGTGCTTAACAGTCTGAGGTCACACAACTCTTCGGGAAATAGGAGAGGTGGTAATAAACCTGAAATCATTAATCCATTTTATTTATAGAAGTTGTCTAGCAGATTGCCTGAGAACTTTCCATCAGAAGTTTTTTCCCATTGTTTCCCGTGTATGTATTTTTTCCCAGATGCATCCGATTGATAATTAAGATACATGGCAGTTCTTTGGGTTAAACTGGAGTCTGTGGATTGAAGTCAATGAAATAATCACATCAGAACACCCAGACTTTTAAGGGGACAGGAATGGAGGGTGCAGTCCCTGGATCAGATGAGAACAGGCACTGCAACTGTTCTTTTGTATAATTTTATGTAAGCATGCTGTTCAGAAAATATTATTTTAGTAGAATTCAGTCATCCACATTGGTGAAGACAGCGCAAGGAAAAGCTGAATTGGGTGAAGGAAATAATTTACCTCATATTCAAGGAGAAAGGAGGAGAAACACCTTTGAATAAGTTACCCTTCTGTGTTTTTGCTTTAATATCCCCAAGTTTAACATCACAAAGAAACCAAGACAGCAACAGTATTTTAGCAGGCTTTGATCTTTCCACTAAAGCTTTGTGCTCAGTTTTAATTGAGTCAAAGTCCAACGTATTGTAGTGATTTTTTTTCTTTCAGAACAATAGTATTTTGTGGTAGCAAAATAAGTCCTAAACACACTGTACTGCTCTTAATGCACAAAGTTTGCATTTCATGCACAATTCCCTCCTTCAAAATGTAAGTCAGTTTTCATTTTAAGTGCAGTTGGGCAAACAGCAGTCCCTGTTTTCCTGCAATAATCTTCTATCTTCCTGCATAGACAAATGTTCAGCGAGCATCACTGAGTCTTAGACTGTGAAGTGATTTTGTTCCTGTTTTTGAATACAGGCATGATCCAGAGAAACTCGATGCCTTCATCATGGATAAAGCACTCTTAGATTACGAAGTGTCAATAGATGCTGACTGCAAACTCCTGACTGTGGGAAAACCCTTTGCCATTGAAGGTAATAATAATTTTGATAGCACACTGCTCTTATGTTCCTCATGTGTTGCATTTGCTTTGTTGGGCCATGGTATTCTCAGTGAAAATATGCAGGTGAAACTGAGGACCCCTTGAGGATTATGATGAAATCCTCAATGACTGAGCAGAACAAAAGCTCCAGCGTTTTCTTGTGTATTTTTTGAGCCCTCAGATCACTTGTACACTTGTAGCTCCTGTTTCGAGGCCAGGTTGGGTGGAGCTTTGAGCAGCATGGTTTAGTGGACAACCCCCATGTCAAGGGTTGGAAGTAAATGATCTTTAAGGTTCTTTCCAACCCAGACCATGCTGTGATTCTATGATTCTACAACCTGTTGCCATGCTCTCTATAGGAATTATTCCAAGTGCTCAGTCTCCAGACAAGTAGGAGGCAGAGACCCATTTCCCTGCTCGCCCCTAAATAAAGAGGCCCCTGAAATGAGGCTCCTGTTCTGCCAGTTCACTTTGTTGACATGTGTTCAAAACCCAGTGAAATGTGTTCAAAACACAGTTCTGCAGTTCTCCTCTCATCTGAAGCAGACCAATCCTGTTCCCACTTTAAAGGTCAGCTCAAGATTCCCACTGAATCTGTATTTAATCGAGGAGGAAGCCTGCCCTTGTGCGGAGCCTCCTGCAGCCTCGAGGAATTAGCAATGACAGCCCAGGAGGCAGCCTGGAAGCAAGGCTGGTGTGAAGCTGCTTCCAGCCTGGATGGGCACATGGACAGCCAACTTAAGGAACCACTTTTGGGATCAATGGACAGTGGAAAGGACTGGTGCTTCCAATTTCCTCCCCTCCGAGGGCAATCGCTCCAACTGCTCCCTCCACACATTAAAAAAACTCCTCCTTTGGAAACCTGATAAATCCCTTTCGGAAAGGTCAGCTCTGCTGAAGTAAAACCAAAAGCTTCCACAACTTTGAATTAAGTAAATTAGATTTCAACATGGAAAAAGAAACAAACAAATAAACCCCGAACTATGTGATTTGGGATGGCTGGACTTCATATCACCCAATTACAAAAAATATATGCTGAAAATGTGATATTTCTGAGTCCTTGCTGTGCCAACTCTGAAACAAATCATTCAACGTGAGCAAATTTATTCAGGTGGAATTACAGGCGCAATGTAAAAAAGTCAGCAACAAGGGAGACTGTTGCATTGTAGGCACACTTATCACCTCATCACTCATTGAAAAGTGAGCCACTATCGTGGTGAATTCAGCACTTGTCTGCTTGTGAGGGTTTTTTCTTTCTTCCTGTGTTGTTGTGGGTTTTTTTAAAATTCTGATAGTCTGAAATTCTGAATTCGGAACTGAAAAACAAAAATCTGCAGTGGACTAGAAATGAATCTCTGCAGGCAATTGGCATGCAACTGCATGTCTTCTAGGCATCAATTGTATTTGTTTAGAATTTCTAAAGTCAAACCCCAGATTCTGCAAATAGAAATACCACATTCAGAGTTACTGAATTAATTTTCACTTATGCCAAGTCCTTTACCAGCACTTTAGCATGGTGAAAGACAACACAGTGGCTAAAAACTGCATTTATTAGTATCTGAAAGTCCCTGTCAGTGCCAGAGCAGAAGTGCAGGAAAAGAAAGCAAAGCCCCCGGGCTCTAAATTGCTGTGTGATAGCAATGAAGACTGTTCCTGTATATATTTACATGCATGCAGCTCCTCATCAGGAGATGTGTAGGAAGAAAATGTCACATCTGACACTGCAGTCACATCCACCTCTCTGACAATGGAAAGGGATTGCAGAGTGGTTTATGTGACATTCAGGCCCCTTGGTGTTGCTGAAAGAATCCATGGCAAAGGCATGCAAAATCTGTGTTTCTAGAAAAAAGACAGATTCATTAATCCATTACGTCCATCTTACGTTTTCAAACCTCCAGTTTTACACATTGTGTGGCTGTAATAATTTTGAATTTCCTTATTCTGTTTGTATTGGGTGACTTTATTTTGCACAGCACCAAAATGTCTTGTCTTGTCTCAGCATTCTCAGACCCCAGTGAGCCAGGTTTGAGCTGGCTGGCTGAAGCAGAGTGCCAGTTTGCTCTTCTACGTTGAAATGACCATACTTCAGCAGAAACCAAACACGAAAGAGAGAGATGATTGTGCTGTTTTCCCTTCTAGGATATGGCATTGGTCTTCCCCCCAACTCTCCACTCACCTCAAACATCTCTGACCTGATCAGCCAGTACAAATCCCACGGCTTCATGGATGTTCTGCACGACAAGTGGTACAAGGTTGTTCCCTGTGGGAAACGAAGCTTCGCCGTCACGGAGGTAAGCGATGAGCTTGGGTCACCCAAGTGAGGCTTTGTGGAAGCTGGCAATTATTTCCCCTCACTCCTGATTACCAGCCCACGTGGCAGGAGTGGGTGGCAGCTGAAGGGAAGGAGGAGGCATCGAAGGCAAGAGCTGCTGGCCTAGGCAGCAGTCGGATCAGAGCAGGAGGAGAACATCAGTGGGATTGTGCTGCTGAGCTGGGTACCAGAGAGGACAAGCAGGGCATGGAAAGGGCATTAAAAATCCTGATCTGGCACAGGGCATGGCAAACCTGTCTGATTCCACTCAGCTGTGTGTGTATCACCATCCACCGAGAGAGGGGGATCTCAAGACACCCCGAATTTTTAATACTCCTGACCACTTCCTAGTGTGGATGTCAGCCACCCGTACCAAAGACAGGATTTCAGGCTGGAAATGCCCTGCTGAGAAATCATGCTAAGAAGAGAGGGGAGTAGGTCTCACTTCCATGTAGATCTGCAGGAAATGGGAGTAAATCTCCATGGATTTACATTCCAGTACCACATCAGAGGAGTTATGCCAGCTCATGGCAGCTGAAGAAGTAGGCCATTATTTATGGGAAAAAGGTGACTCTTACCAGAATAGCAGTTTTCCCTCGAGTCGCCCAGACTGTCAAGTGAAAAAAAGATAAAGTATTGAGGAATCAAAAGCACCAGGAATGTCTGAAGCTTGAAGCATAATCTTCTAGCTCAAGGTCTTCCAGATGGGGTGGGTTATGTGTTCTCACTGCTACAAGACACAGTCAGAACTCTGCTGTCTCGTTCTCAGAGTGCACAGCCAAATGCCAAAAACACCCTGTGTGTTCCCCCAGGAAGTGGCAGCACGGCCATTCTCCCATCAAACAGAAGTCATTCTGTTTCTCCCATCAAACAGAAGCTCACTTTCCTGGGGCTCTGACTCCTACATTCCAATGGTCACCTGAGAATTTCATCTGTAAACCTCTGGCTGCTGACTAAATCACTAGAAAGCTGGCATTTTTTAGAGATATGACAATCTTTAATTGGCATTTTTAATACATAATTTGTCAGGGTATTTCTGCATGTCTGACTGCATCTTTTTACTTTTGTATTACAATTGTGTTAATATGAAATAAATTATGTTTTTAATCAGACATTTATAGAAGAAAATTAAATTTGTTTTTATCCAACTTACTCAATTTTTTCTTTCTTTTTTTATGTGATTAATTCAACACAAGAAAGCAAACTTAAACAGAAGTGTGTATTCACTGCTCTTTCTGATTTAGCTTACATGAAGATTATATTATAATCTAAAAAGGGAGTTGTCTTTTTAAAATAGCACTTCCTTCAACGACCTCTTGTTACTCTACATTTTAACACAAATTGGAATTAAATCTCAGGAAAATTACTGTGTGGTAATTCTGTTAATTACCTCAACTGTCTTAAAACTCGAGGCTCTTACAGCAGAGAAAACTCGCCTTCCTAATAATTCCCCAGTGATGAGACATAAGGAGCTTCCTCTGATCATGAATGTCTTATCCCAGAACATGCATCTGGGACTGGATGCTCTGTATTCTTAGTCACAGAATGAATTCCAGTTAAAAATACAGTTTTAATTAGTACTGGTTTTCTCCCAGAATATATGGTTGCTTCCTTAAGTCTGTAGAGTGAGGTGCACAGAGCCCCTGGGAGGGACAGGAGATGATCCACTGGGCTGCAAGGAGTAAAATACAAGAACCTGAGTGATATCTACCTGCAACAATTTTGAGTAGATGTACATACGTGGGGCTCCTTGCTCAAAAAGTTACCAGTAGACGTGCATGATCAACAAAAGATTTTCCTCAAGGCCTCCCAGCAAAGGGAGAGGAGGTAGGAACAAAATCTGCTCCAGTCTGAAAATTCAGATTTTGTCCTGTTGAGTAGTCCCATGGAATTCCTTTTTTTTTTTTTCAGTGTTGAACAGGTGTTAAGCACAGGATTTTAAGGGAGGCCTTAAGCTTGGGGTCACAGCCAGCAGACATGTTGTGCTTTAAAGTAAATCAGTCTTTTGAGTGTAACCTCCATGTGAAGTCCAGAAAGAAGGGCAGGTCTAGCAGCTCCCAGCCTGGTTATCTGACCACAGTCCTTTTCTGATCTTCAGTTGCACTAATACAACATGCACAACTGAGTTTTTATTCAGAAGCTATGGTCCAATAAGCTGGTTAAGGTGTCTGAACTGAGGGGCTCAGATCATGAAGTTCAACCAGGCCAAGTGCAAGATCCTGCCCCTGGGTTGGGGCAGTGCCAAGCCCAGATACAGGCAAGGCACAAGTACAGAACAGATTGAGAGCAACCCTGGGGAGAAGGACTTGGGGATTTGGTGGATTAGAAGCTCAAGGTGACCTGGCAACATACTCTGGCAGCCCAGAAAGCCAAAGATATCCTGGGCTGCATCAGAGAAAGTGCAGGCAGCAGGTCAAGGGAGGGGATTCTGCACCTCTGCTCTCTGTGGGGAGACCCCACCTGCAATGCTGCATCAGCTCTGGGATCCTCCACATGAGGAGGACATGGCACTTTGGAGCCAGGCCAGAGGAGACCACAAAGGTGGTCAGAAACCTGAAGCCCCTCTGCTCTGGAGCCAGGCTGGGAGAGCTGGGGGTGCTCAGCGTGGAGAAGAGAAGGCTCCAGGGAGAACTTACAGCCCCTTCCAGTGCCTAAAAGAGGTCCAGGAAAGCTGGAGAGGGACTTTGCACAAGGGCCTGAAGTGACAGGACAAGGGGGAATGGCCTTAAGCTGAAAGAGATAGATTTACTTGAGATATAAGGAAGAACTTAATCAGACATTTAGGTGCTGAGGCCCTGGCACAGGTTTCCCAGAGAAGCTGTGGCTGCCCCATCCCTGGAAGTGTCCAAGGCCAGGTGGGACAGGGCTTGGAACAACCTGGTCTGGTGGTTGGCTTCCCTGCCTATGGCAGGGGGGTGAAACTGGATGCTTTTTAGGTCTCTTCAAACCCAAACTATTCCAGGATTCCATGAGTCTGAAAACAGTCACTCGAAGGTCTTTATGCAATCAGAAAGTGAGCAGAAGCAGAACACCACTTGCAAGTCTGTGCTGTTGTGCGGTAAGCTCTGCTAAGCCCAGACCTCCATTTTTCCCGAGTCACCTCACTTTAACACATCTCCCACGTGCATCCCTTCCTCTTGTCCACTCCTTTTGGCCAAGGACTTGCAGATTTTAGAACATGCGATTACTCTCCTGGGACAAATTATTAAACTACATCGCCAAGCAGCGAACACTCTCTAAAACACAGGTTCCCCACTGTTACAGGAGGAAGCATGGGAATTATTCTTGGACTTACCTTTATGTTGGTCTGTATCATTTACTAGTGTACAGCCCAGAAATCCCTGTAATTTAACTCCCTGCGCTCAGTCACAGTAGTATTCTACAGATTCACTGAAGTGTGGACAATGTTCAATATAGAAGCAGATAATTAATTTTTTTTAAAAAGTCTCAGCTTCTCAGTGGGTAGTCATTCACATGGATTATATACCAAAGTGAGACCCAGCAATTGCCTTTTGACAGCAAGAGTAAGGCTTTGTATTTTTCTTTGTCTTTTTGATAAATTTGGTCTGTGACACGCTGCACCTGTTAACCAAGAGTAATGACCCCAAAATGGGAATATATGTAGGTGAAATACTGATCAGTATAGCCTTTAAATTGGTGGAATATCCATCATCCTTTTTTGTCATTACCTCTTTAGCTGTAGCTGATTCTTATCCACCTGCCACTCCTGCCCACTGAAGTTAATTTTTTTATAGATTTTGTTTTGAGATCCTTCTTCCTACTCACCATTTTTTACTAATCTTGCACTGGGAAGTTACATTTCCTGTGCCAGAACTCACTGCTAGCTCTTCCCATCTCTCTCTGTGTGGCAGTGGATGTGCACTTTGTTCGTTCTAAATTGCGTTTCAAAACAAAGTTGTTCTGGAAAGAAACAATTCAACCTGGGGCTGGAGGATTTGCAGTGACTCTTTAAGCTGGGAAACCAATAAAGATGAGTCTGAAAGTGCAGAAGTCAGAAGTGCTCGACTCTGCTGTTTTATATGAACCTCTCCAGCAAAACCACTTACCCAAGGCATCTTAACCTGGCCAGGACACACTGGATCATTTATGGGGATGCAGCTAATTCAGGCTTGGAAAGAATACTGCAGTGTGAATTGCACTTTACCCTCTTCACTGCAAGTAATTTTGGGTAGCAGTTAGCTGTTCTTGTTGAGTACTAGCCTCTAGCAGTATTACGTGAGTACTCCTGATTTAAAATTGTCATACTCACGTTTCAGGGAATTCCTTTGTGGTAAAAGTACTGAGTTCCCTGCTTAGGGCAGAATATGGTGCTAGAGGGAAGAGGGTGTGACAAAGTTATATTTGCACATCACATCTGGACATAATCAATGTAATTTGTTTTAATTTTGCATCAATGCAGCCCTTTCTCTGTCCCATTGTTGTTCTCATTGATGCCTCTTCAGAAGGAGCCAGGCTCCTGGGACTTGCCCCTCCATCACATGAGCTCCACCCAAGCTCAGGAGAGACTGCAAGGGAGAAGGTTTGTACAAAGAGGGTGGAAAAACACTGGCAGAGGTTGCCCAGAGAGGTGGTGGGTGCCCCATCCCTGGAAGTGTTCAACCAGCCCTGGAAGCATTCAAGGCTCTGAGCAAGCTGTTCTAATTGAGTGTGTCCCTGCTCATTGTGGGGCAGTTGCACCAGGTGGCCTTGACAGGTCCCTTCCAACCCAAACTAGTCTATGATTCTGTGATTTTTGGGAACCAAAATCTTTGCAACTTTCTTCTGGCAGCAAAGCAGCTCTGGTACTCAGCCAGCAGGGCAGCAGGCAGGGGAATGCCTGGAAGGCAAGTTGCCTGCAGTCAGTGGGTTTGGCTGCTCAGAAAAGGCTGTGATGACCAGGGCTAGGTTTATCAAGACAGTACAAAAGAGAAGAACCCTTCCTGGTCCAGGGAGTAGTCAGGGTTTGGGAAGCGCTAACTGAGTGTACACACTGTTCAGTAGCTTTTTTGAAAATGTTGCTGTTTAAACTGTACCATATTCTATTTCAATTTAAAGGTTTATCTATTCTCCTTTCTATATTCACAATGGTCACAGGACCACTGGAGCTCTAGAATTTAAACTGATTTCCACATTGAGTGGCAGTTTAGTCAGATAACAGCCAACACATGGAATAAAAAATTATATATTGCCACATACCATTATCCCAGCTATTAATATCAAGAACTTGCTGATGCTTCACAGAAATGGTATCTGACAATTAAAATACAGTATATGGAAGCACAGAGACCACGGCAGCCCAAACTGACCCTGTCACTGCAGTTGCACTTCTTTCCTTGGCTGGTGATGCTGGGGAAGGCACATTGCCATGAACCTCCTGCCAGTGCCTGAGGGACAGGTCCATGCTAACAGTGGGGATTGGCCCTTGACCACAGCCTTCCATCTGATCCAGACCAGGCACACAGCAAAAATAAAATCCTTTCATCTTAGAATCATGGAATTATTTGGGTTGACAAGGACTATGATAATGAATCCAGCCATTAACCCAGCACTGCCAAGTCCACCACTAAACTATGCCCCTAAGTGACACATCCGTAGGTCTTTTAAGTCCTTCCAGGGATGGTGACTAATCTTTTAATCTCCCATCAGTGGTGAGATCATGGATGGCTCTTCTCTCAAATCTTTGAAGGAACTTGCTCAAACTCGCTGTGTCTTGTGCCTGAATTGATGATCTTTGGCCTCAGCATCAAACAAGGGCACAGTCAGTGCCTCATCCATCTTGCCATGATTTCATCCAGCTGTTGTCCAGAAAACTGTGCCTTTCTGCTCCATGTTCTTCCTAGTCCCCTTAAAGGTCGGCCAGTAGCTTCCCTTTTTGTTACACCCATCACCTGACAACTCAGCAGTGACTTTTCCAACCTTGACACTGTGGTTTATGTTTGTCCCCGGTGCACTGCAGGTGTCAAAGGAAGGCCATGCAGACACTTCCAAAGAGGAAACAAACTGCCTTGTGCTCATAAATAGCAGCTGCCCATCAGTCACTTTCACAGTACCTTGTTGCCAGAGTGTGGAAAACAAACACAAAGAACAGGAAAAAAAGGTTCTGCTGTACCCAGAGCTGGCCCTTGCCCACAGGAGGGACTGGGAATGGGATGAAAAAGGGTCTCACAAAGTGACAGATGTTGCATTGAAAAGGGGTTATCTCAGCTTGGGAAGAGACAATGGGTTCTGGACTCGCATTGTGGAAAGAAATACGTTGCATGATGGTCCTGCAGAATGGAATGGAGGCGTATTGACTCTGTCAATGCAGTCAGGAGAAGATGTCTCCTGCAAGTGAGTAATAGATTTAGATTCATCCATCAAAACTGAAAACAAACAAAAAAAAAGGTGACTGACTGATGGAGGAGATACTGACAAGGCTTGGAAAGTTGATAGGTAGAAAATAAAATATTTATTACAAAATGGAGTGTTTTTCCAGTTCTGTGCAAAAGCTGTCACAACAAGCAGGGAAAGGAACTTGTCTTGCCAATGTGAGACAATATTTACAGTATCTTGAAATTTGTCACTTGAAACCCTAAAGCCATGGTCACTAGTCTTTGCCAAGGATAGTCCCCTCGAAGAGATTAAATATGTATTATTTTAAAGCTGCTACATATCTGAGAACAGAAAGCCATAAGAATGAAAATCAAGTGAAAATATAACAGTCTCTCTGCAGCTACAAGAAATGCCATGATATGGAGAGGGGAACATGTTTTAATTCCATTTAGTTGACTAAATAAAAGCATCAGCATCAGTAGGATTTTGCAAGCCTACTGAGACATTTAAGTGAGTTTACAATTCTGCCTTTCATATCCATTTATCCTTGCTAATTCCTTCTTGACACAGGTGCTGCAAAACTTAACTTCCTAATATCAGCAAACCTTTTTAAAATCCTTACGGGGAAAATGCTATGAAAAAATGCAGCTTATTATTATAGTTAATAATAATACATGTGATACCCATATTTAGTGCTTGAGTTCAGCAGTGTGTAGCACCAGTATCTGCTGTGCTGCCAACCTACAGAGTATCCACAAGAATCTTCACAAGCTTCTAATTAGTCAAAGCTGGACCACAGGAGTATTCGATGACTTATTCAGTGCAACCAGGAAGAGTAAAGCATTTCCAGTCTCCTGTAGCAGGGAGTAAAACAGGAGTTCTTGCCTGAAAACAAATGCTGAAATTACTACGTGCTCTTTTTTGTCTATGCCCCCTGCTGCAAAGTGAACACAAATGTCAGACTGTCTTCTCTGCATCCCTTTGCTTCTATTCAGGGCTC
>VZTX01020973.1:2876-32702 GCA_013400915.1 Pardalotus punctatus | reverse complement strand
AAAAAAAAAAAAAGAAAAAAAGAAAATTACTGCAGTGGAAACAGCAGGAAATATTTACATAGCAATTGCAGATATGGGTTGATAAATTGGAAAATTCTCTCCAAGGATATATATATATATAAAAAAAGCAGATACCTCCACTTCTGCTCTTGTACTTGGTTTCCAGAAAATGCCAATTCCCCAATTTGTCAGTGGAAAACCATTTGGAGGCTGTTGCCACTGTGGTGCTTTGCACCCCTTAGCTGTAATTATCACAGGATTGACTACTCTGCTTATTGCTCCAGAACTATCACATGGCCATAACTTGAGTCCCTTCTCCTAAAATGCAGGGAGCTACCTCCTGAATTTATGATTACAATCTCGGAGCAGGGAGTGTATTTTTATCCCGGCTTAATACAGAATACACCACATGGTGGGGTTTTGTTCCTTACAAAAGGAAAATAAAAGGAAAAGAAAATAAGATATTGCACTAGATAAATCCATCCGTTTGTTTTCTGTTGCTAGCACATCCCCAACACACACACACTCCCCCACTGCCCTGACTCTTACCCCCTGAGAAGAGAGGAAAGCATGCAGAGGGAAAGGATGCAGAGAAACCAGTTCATTTCTACTCTTTCCACATATATTCTGTATATGTACCTAAAAACACATAAAGGAACTACAAAATAAGTGTTGGGGCTTGCTCCTCCAATCAGCATAAAGCAATGAGAATGAGAGGTGCCTCAGTTAGATTGTTTCCTTCATTATTTAATGTGTGTGTCTATAGTAATTATGGACAGCTGATAGATATTTGACAATAGCTTGTGAATGTGCTGAAACTGCTGAATATAATCACTCCACACACTGTAGGACACACTGTGCTAATTATTTCTCCCCTACCTTGTTTTCCCACTTAATTTAGTCCCAAATATTTCTTCCTACTGTGCAGCCTTTATCAGGCAGCTCTTCCAATGCATTACCTTCCTTATTGCTAGGTGAAATATTATTGGTGCTTTGTTTTGGCATTTCATTTCCTAGGAAAAGATATTTTGTGTGGGACACTTTCAAAAGCCATCCATTACAGGTGAAAAACTCATCCAGGATGACAGTGCTGGAATTTCTTTCACCTGCTTCCAGGGAAGGCAGAAAACAATTCTGCAGAGCTGACAGGACAGGGAGCCAGATCCTCATCAGCGTAAATCAGGGAGGCTTTGCTGAAGACAAGAGAGTTATTTTTCATGTAAGGAGCTGGCCAAGGGTTCTCTCTTCAGCAGTGCTGCAGTGGCATCAAACACCAACCCCAGGCTGGTGGAGACATCCCAGCACAAAGGAATCCCCACTGCAACAGGGCTTTTTATTATTGTTTTGAATGGCTAGAGTTTTATGATATTACATTAAACCTAGATCCCATGGCAAGAACCACCCATAGGTTCTTACTCTTTGTGACATCCAGCAGCTGGAGCCTGGGAGCATCTGTAGATAGGTGTGTTCATCAGATGATTGAGCAAACATATTCCCTTGTAATTATTGTTTGTTTTTATATTTATTGTTAACTGCATCTCTAAGTGAGTTGTTGCACACTTGTGTTTGAACATCCGTTCTGGGAAGGGAATGATTTGCATTAAAGTTGCCTGGAGAACTGGCAAAAGCACCTTTAAACCAGTATGTTCAGCTAGTTGGGATAGCAGGTTTTTTGCTTCTTACAGGTACTTACATGTGCTGAATTCAAGAATGAGCCCTGCTGAGGTCGTAGCTCTGAGACCTCCGAGAAAAGGGTCAGACATGGGACCTCATCCTGATTTTATGCTACCTAAAAGTCAGGCTTCACTGCCAGTTAAAATAAACAGGTCACACAGACCTCCAGTCAAACACTTTGGTTCTTGAGTGGTTTAAAGCATTACCACCTGTAATCTTTGTGTCACCCTCCTGTGTCCCTAACTGGAAGGACAAACTGTGGGACAGCAGGTTCTTGTCCATGAGAAATTTTCATGTGGACAGGGAAGTTTTGCTTTGAGATTGAAATGATGCAGTCTCAGCATCAGAAAACGCGTTTGCCAAAACTCTGACACACTTCTACCCCAGAGCCCCTCTGCTGTGCTTTTTCACTTTCCAGGCTGCAGTAAGTTTCTTTAGAAACTGCTTTTACACCCCCATTATACCATTCAACACCCTTGAACTGTTTATTCACTGGTACAAAATTTCTTGTCCCAAAAGTTCTGCTCAGTGTGCTTTGGGACAAGGAGGTTGATTTTGGCAGAGAATCCCCAAAACAAAGAGTGCATTGCCAGTGCCACATGGGAAGATCCTCACTCTGGTAGATTGCTGAAGCTCTGTTCTTGTAAAAAACCCATTGTTTAAAAAATACCATTGTGTTTTAAAGAACAGAAATCAAGTATGGAAACCAGGAACCAAATATGCAAACCAGAAAAGAGAAATACAGCTCACAATTGCCCAACCAAAATACACAACAGGACTTCCAAGCTCTCAACATCATTTATCAACTCTGTGGCTTAAAAAGACCTCATAACAAGACTTCACAAATATTCTGTGATTTATCTTTTAACTAATTCCAGTTTCTTTTTCCAGCTTTTAGAAATAATCATAATAAAGCACAATCCCCACCCCCACCCACCAAGCAAATGAACACAAGGAACGCAACAGTTCAGTTGTCCAGGGAAACAGCATCACAGGTGACACACAATCCCACCCAAACTCTGTTCCTTCTTTTTGTTTGGATTTTTTTTTTTTGTTTAATTTACTTGGGGAATAATATTGTTTAATAGAAAGACACGACTGGAATTTGTATTCATGGAAATACTTCCATAGTAGTCTGCAGGCAGTAATTTTTAGCAAGGGATTTTATTTATTGATAAACTTACAACTTAGTTATGGAGGCCTGAGAATAAATGTACTACATGAATACCTCACCCACACATTGCAGTGCAGGTATTTGTGGTACAGCTTCCCGCTGTACACAGTTTCTTGGTGTTCAAACGTGATTAATGCCAATAAGACAAACTAATTAAAGGTTTCCTACCCTACATGAAGAGGGTGGGTAGGCAAAAAAAAGGTGGGAGCGTTCCTGTTTCCCATATTTGCAGTCAGAGTTCCTAACAAACACAGTTTCAGTTGTGTTAACGTAGGGAGTGGAGGGATGCCATGTTTGTGCTGCTTATTTCACATTTTCTCCATGACCCTCCATCAAGGGTAAAGCACAAAAAGGGGAAGTTAACAATCAATTCCCAGAAAATACAAATATTAGCTCCCTGCTGATGAAGGACTTGCTTTACAGTTCATTTACTACATTCTGTCAAGCAGTACTTGCTTTTACAAACACAAAGATATCGCAAACACTGGATTCTTACATGTTTAACACTTCATCTCATTAGGGAGATGGCACAAATTTCCTGGTGTTTGGCTGATTCTCTTCCCATGACAGATCCCTTGCTCTGACTGAACACCAAGCAGCACAGAAAGGCTTTGCTGTGAAGTATCGAGACTGTTCTGCATTATTTCGCCACTGTGTATTCAGTCAGACCACACTTCCACATGAGAAAACAAAGCATCTGCTTCAACACACTGACAGCCTTCTGCGTTAACTTTCCCTTTTGATTTTATTCACAGACACTGCAAATGGGGATAAAGCACTTCTCAGGGCTCTTCGTGATGTTGTGCGTTGGCTTTGGTTTGTCCATTCTCACCACCATTGGGGAACACATCGTGTACAGACTGGTCCTGCCACGAATCAAAAAGAAATCCAAGATGAAGTACTGGCTCCATACCAGTCAGGTACGTGCTCTGAAGGGACCCTGTGAAAGTCGTAGGGCTGACTAAGAATGCCTGGACAAGAAGAAGGTATAAAAGGTTGTAAGGGCACTGACTGGAGTTTGAAGAGGATGGACTTGATCCTGACCTAAGGATGGAATGGGAAACACAGAGGAAACAGTTCAAATATTCATTTACAAAGCTCACAAGAGGGACCTTTCCATTTGCACTTGTAGCCTCACAGCTCAGCTCTTTTGGATGACAAAAGCAACGGTGTTGTCAATCTGAACTGGCAAACCAGAACATTTTATCTTACTTTTACAGGTTCCTAAACTTGAGGCATGCAGGAAGTGCTGGGTAACCTCCCTTGTTATTTTAGAGAAAGTAATTGGACAGAATTGCTCTAAGTGTTTGCTCTAAATGAAGAAGTTACTTCGCAGCAAAAGGCACAAAAGGGAAGAACTTCTGTTGCTTTGAAGTAGCACAGTGGAAGAAATCTTTTAAAACTAATTTTAACACTAAGGATTGTTCCCAAACTATTAATCAGCCTTTCAGCTTGCCCTTTGGGAAACTGCAGGAAAATAAATCTGTTGTAATGACAAAGCACATACAATTGCTTGTATTCCTCAATGTGCAAAATAATTTATGCCCGACTCCATCAGACAAAGCCCAAATTGTTTACCTATTTCTGGAGCTATTTTTGTTCTTGATTTTACTAATTTATTTTCCTCTTTTCACTCTAGAGATTACATCGTGCTCTGAACAGTTCATTTATTGAGGAAAAACGTCAGCCTAAGAAAAAACGAGTAGAAAAGAGGTAGGTTTTCCATACTTTAAAATACAATCTATAAAAGTTACTTTGAAATTAAATGTGTTGTGTATGGATATCTAGTTATGGAACTAATACACCCCAAAGGTTATAGAATAGAATTTTTTTTTAAAAAATAAACAAGACAGAAGTGGCAAATGAGGGATGCAGAAATTAATATTTTTTTCCCATAGGAAGTATTAAACCTAGAAATTTTTTCTTTCATGATTTTGCATACAGCTAATAAAAACAATCCAATTCCGAAAACAGGTTTTGCACAAGTCCACTGGCCTTGTGTTTAGGGAATTAATGACTCCCATGCTAAAGCACTGACAAGTAATGAGGGCTCCATGAGGCAGCTTTAGAGAGAAAGAGATCAGGCAATAAGAAAGTTGAAGAGAGGAAAATGCAATCCTTTCAGAAACCTTTGTGTCCAACAACTCTTGTGGGACAAAAAAACCAGATAACCTTGCCTTGTTTTCATAACCTGTGTCTGCTGAAGACAAGACAATGTGATGTACAGGTACCAGGAACACGACGCATTTTGTGGAACTGTGCAGGCGCTCGGCAACTCAGCCCTGCTGGTGCACTTTGTAAGGACACAGGCAGCAGCGCTGCTTTTCTACAGAGTTCAGCCACGGAGTATAGAAAAGAAAAAGTCTGCCAGAACGTTGCTGCGTGTTTGGTCTGACTGAAAGTCACATATGTCAATGTATGTTGTGTTTCTTTGACATTCCTGCACTAAAGGGAGCAAATATAAGGAAGAAAGCGTCTCTAAGACCCTAAGCTGCCTTTACACACAAGTGTATAAAAATGCCTGCAATTGATTTCCTCAGTTCGTTCCTTCATCTTACCAAAAACACCAAGTGTGGCACCTCCTTCCACACAGCCACTCCTGGCTTTTGATCTGTGAGCAGCAGGAGCAGGCACTGAGTGATGCAAAACCTTTTTTCCTGCTGCACCCTCTTCAGTGGGTGGAAACATTCCCTCCACCTGAGGCACTCACTCAGCTGAGGAAGAATCTTCCAGGGGACAGGGTTCTCTGGATCTCTGATGTTACAAAAAGCACCAGCCCAATTATCTGCCAGGTATTGAGCAGTGCAAAAAGTTTGTAATGTGAGGAGATCGCCCATAAGCCCCACAGGCTATGGCTTAGAAAAAGAGCCACGCAAAGATTCTTCCAAGTTGGCAGAGTGCAGATGTACTGCTGTCCAAAAACCACCCATGGCTGTGTGTGTGCACACACCCACTGTCCTTGCTCTTCTCGGCATCTGGGCTGCTGTTTGCACAGAATTTGGATGAATTTACCCCCACAGACCTACGAATCGGAGTCCAGCTTGTCATGAACACGGATGTGGCAAGGCACAACACAGAGCCCTCCGATCAATTCCATTATCACAATTCCGTTATCACACGTGTTTTCATTCCTGCTAGGGACTGAGGAACTCTTAAAAGCAACAGGGACAACAAAAAGAGGTGCAAAGAGTTGGCTGCATGCTACTGCTGTTATCCGCATGGAAGAAAACGCACTGGGTTTTTTTAGATCGTAACTTTCTAAAAACTAGAAAAGCTGCTCAGCATCAGTAATTGTGATTGGTTTAAACCAATTGTAAATGGTTTTACTGACTTGGTGAAACTGGAGGGTTAACTGTGGACTCTTGTTAAAATCACCTGCCCAGACTTGAGAGTCTTCCCATCTTTTATTTTGAAATATGAGAAAATTGCTGATCTGAACAAAAATAAATAACCCTTCTCACACATCCCTGCTGGGGTTCCCTGAGCTCTCTGGAGCATGACCCAGGCGTTTCCCCCCTGCCTCTCTGCCAGCCCATGCCTTGGAGAACACTCCCGATGGCTACCTCCTCAAACAAAATTGCCATGATCCAACTTCATTTTCTGCAGGCAGGTGAGAAAAGTATCCACTCCCAGCTCTGGGCTCCTCTGGAAACCAAATATTTTCAGCAGCGACAAGCCTGAAATATCAACCTTCTTCCTTAACCTGAACACTGAGAGCTCACACAAAGAGGCCTTTTGTCCAAGGATACCCACAGAAGACCTTGAGGATGCAGCAGTTTGAAATGCAACTCCTTCTGAGTTTAAACCTCCCTTTATCAAATGAACACACACAAACCCACCCCAGAGGGAAAGCAGGGAGGAAAGAGCAGCTCCTCTCCCACCACATCAAACTCTGTGCTTCCTTCTGTTCCAGCTGGAGACTGGAGGGCACGGGATACTCCTGCGTTTGGGAAAGAATCCTGGGAAATGGCCTGATTTGGGAGGGCAGCAGAGGGAAGTTCCCCAAAGAGAAGGAAAAGATTCTCTGGAATCAAAATATTATGGAAATATTTCTACAGGGGGAAAAAAAAAATTGAAGCATTTGAAAAAGTTCCCAGATGGGAAGGTCTCAGCCGACACAACAAACCCTCAGTCTCCCTGGTCTGTAGGAAGCTCATGAATGCACCTGGCAAGGCTTGGAGACACATCATTGGTGTCCATCCACCAGAGCACAAGCAACTCCCCAACATGACTTCAAGCGACCACAGGACAAACCTTCCCCCTTCACCTCCCAACACCAACTCTAGGGAGTCTCTTTCCTTCTTCATGAGAGCAAATGCCCAAGCCAGCACCGACTAGTAACACACAAAGGACTAATGCTGTAATAAACCTGGACATTGCAACCACAAAAGCTTTCAGAAAGCTTTGAAGGACTCACATTTTCCTGAGCTGCAGTTGAATAATAATTTCATAACTTTAAAAAAACAGTTTGGGAGCAGATGACATTCAGGATTTTTTTCAGGACTCTGCTATGCTTAAATCACAAAAATTTGGTCATTTACATTCATGATTTGTGCTTTGCAAGAAAACATAATTCCAGGGATAAAGGAATAATATTTCTGTGTAATGTGTATTAGTAGCCTTATGTTTTTCCAGCAGGATGGCTCACAGAGGAGGTCTGCATACGCAACAGAGCAGGTTCTGATGTGGTATTAACTCTCCTCTCTCTGTTCAGGGCCCATGTAGGGAACAGCCAGCATGCAGTGTGGAACACAGCCAACCTGGGCAACTGCCACCGGAAAAAATACATCTGCACTGATGAGGGGCAAAATGAGGTGACAATCCATCAGCACCAGGACATCCCCCTGCCCCAGGGGAGGAGAGAGACTCCGCCTTCCTTAACCACCAACGGGAAGGCAGAGTCTCTCAACCCTGCCAGGACCTCAGTGCTGCAAGAGCTGACCGAGCTGGAGAAGCAGATTGAAATCATCAAGCAGGAGCTGCAACTTGCCATGGACAGGAAATCAGAGCTGGAAGAGTATGCGAGGACAAACAGGACTGCAGAGCCTTAGGCCAGCATCCCTGTACCCTTCCCGTTTTCTTCCTTTCTCCCCTTCCTCCCCTTCTTCTGTAAAATTTGTAACACACTTTTGTAATGCCAGAAAGAGGTGCAAAAATAAAGCAGGCAATAAGCTCTTCAGCAGAGCCGAATTGCAGCAGCCCACAGCCACTGCCACCCTCCTGAGTCCTCCTCCTTTCACAAGTTTCTTATTCTCCTGGAGAACACCAGCCATTCCCAAGGGACTGGAGAGACAAGGAGCTTCCCAACAGCAAGAGTTCCTTGTTCCTCCATCTAACAGTACAGCGAGATTCCACTTTTTTAGCCCTTTCTGTGCATTAATTCAAAAAAAGATACCAAAAAAAGGTTTAAACTGTTCATTGGAAGTATGTCCCTTTGTTGGTACATTTTTGTTGTGTTCTGTATGGGTCTAGTCTCTGTTCATGTGAAGGCTCCTCACGGATGCCTCTTTATGCCAGGTGCTGTTCTGTGTTGGCAGTCCCTTCCCTCCTGGCACAGGCTCACGAGACAAATTACTGCTGGCAAATCCACCACACACCATTCCCTCAGCTCTGTCAGCACAAATGCAGAGGTGGCTGCTCTGAGACTGTGGTGAAAGAACTCACCCAGCTTAAAATAACTTGGCAAAACCAAACCACCACCTCTGTCTGCCTGTGAGCCCAGGCTGGGCTTCCACTCCCACATGGAGAGAAGCTGTGCAAACTGCACCAGCAGGTGAAGGGATGGATTCACAGTGGCACAGGGCATGGATGAGAAGGGAGAAGGGGCACTACTGTAAATCAGTATTTACCTCAAAAAGTGAAGTATTTGCCAGTGTGGAACTACTCCCTTAATATTTTCTGTCTTAAGATGACAATAAGGTTCTTTGTCACAGATGAGGTGACTCCAAGGGGCTCTGGTCCACGATTTATTCAGATACCCAGGTCCCATCAAAGCCAGGAGTCACCAAAACATCCCTGTGGGTGAAGAATGAGAGTTGTGGTTTCAGAGGCAATGTACTGAGTGGAGCTCTCTCCCTCCTGGGTGATGAGGGGAAAGAAGGGTAAGCTGTTCAGCATCTGAATAAACACTGCATCAACCCAACTGACTGTGTTTTTTAAACAGGGTTTCTACCAATTTTAAACACCACTTCCCAACACGTCCCATATTGAAGAGCAATAAGAATGTAACACTGTCACTTAACTCTGGTCTCCCAGATACATCACCAAAGTTATTTTTACCCTCCCTGTATCTCCAGCCACCTGCAGGAATGGTGCCCAGGGGGATGTTCTTGTTAGCTGTAGTTTAAAGGCTGCAGGCAGACTGAGAAAGATATTCTACCTTTTTGCACCTCTAACCTTTGAAAACCCCTTGCACCTGAAAAGCTCTTCATCTGCACTAAAAGCTGATCAGAGTGAGACCCGACTAATTAGCCTCATCAAGAGCTGATTGTCTGTTCTCTGCTCAGTGCTTGTTCTCTGCTCTTGGGCAGCAAGCGTCTGCTCCTTCCAATGCAGTAACACAGGGAAGAGAAATGAGGCCACAGAACAGGGAAGTGGGATCCACAGGCCTGCACGTTGGTAGGTCCAACACATCTGGGATTTCCCTGCTTTCCTGACAAGTGTGATGGGCAAGGCACTGAAGTTGCTTTTGTTGCCTTCCCTTCCTCTCCCTCCCTCCTTTACATAATCACCTTTCTAGAAAGCTTTTACTTTGGGTAGCATCTGGTACCTTATAACCTCAAACATCACTTGGTTACAACAGATGAACATTGCTCTCTTTCATTAAAACACTAGGAAAGTATTTCAGTCCAATTTTATAGGTATTTTTATGAAGTCTTTTATGTCCTTATGTCTACATGCATGAGCCCAGAAACAGATTTTTTTAAGAAGTAATTGAAAATGTTAATGACAGCTTAAACAAAAATATTTTGCTTCAAAGTTTCAACCGAACACCCAATGCTTCAACAAGTCAGCCTTCATTTAAAAGCAAAAATATAAGGGTAAAAATGTCAACCACCTAATAACTACTGTTAAACAAGTGTTTATTTCTGGTGGGTGTCTGAGGGGCTCCTCCCGTGTCAGATGCAGAAGAGGAATTGCTCTGAATTACTGCAGCACCAACTAGAAACCTTTTTGGAGAAGATCCCAGTTACTGCTGCCCAACAGAGACATATGTTGGCATGTTATTTTCTAGTTCAACCACTGCTCCAGCCTGATCCCCTGGGGACAGGATATTGCTGTGGCTTTCTGTGGGATGGGGAGTACTAGAGACACATCAGTGCCTGCAGACTGTCAGAAGGGGCGGATTTGCTGTGACAGAAGCCGCACTGAAGACTGGAGATGAGACTTTGTTGTCCAAGACTGAATTTAGAGAACCTTTTGATAAAGAATACTTGTCACCCCTTTACTTCTTTTACTCCAATACTTCTAGTCCTGATAAATTTTAATTATTTCCATACATTCTGTTTCTCAGTGCTTTCATTAGAAGCAGAGACTCAGGCACTTCCAAAATGAGCTTGAAATAAGCTATTACTTGAACACAAAACCAATACATTTTTCTTGCTAAGGGAGGAGTTTCCGTAACTCCTCTGTGAAATTACTGCATATTGTTTCAAATATCAATTTCCTGCCATGACCAGAGGGAACCCAACGTGGCCAGTATGCGCACAGAGCTTGGTTTCAGCAGAAAGGTGGTGCAACAATGACTGGGGAAGGACAGAGGGGCTTGGCAGGTCTACTGGGGTTGTTCAGTTCAGATTGCTGTTTGCAGCTGTAAAAGGAACTCCTGCTGGTGTAGCAAAGCTGTTTGAAGATGCAGACAGTTTGTTCATGACCCAGGTCCTAGTTCTGATGAACAAGCACTTGTAGCACAAAATCCACCATCAGCATTAACACACCATTCTTTATCCAAGTTGGTGCCACAACCTGTAATCCAGGGAGCAACTTCCAGTGAAAGGGGAAAGGGTTCTTTCATTCCTTCCAACAGCTCTTACACCATGTCAGAAACTCTCAGCATCCCAGGATCCCCTTGGAAAGGCAGGATCACACACTCCTCAATTTTCAGGATTCATCATCATTTACAAGGCTATATTCATATATTCTGAGTGCTTTCACGAAGATAATAATGAATAGTAAGGGAGTCTGTGATTAACTCCTTTCACTTTGTTTCTGTTACTTCCTGCAGGGAACACAGGAAGGCAATAGACTCCATGATTCAGGGAAGGGACAGGGACACCCATGAAACAAACCTCTGACAGGTGCACCTTCCAGGAAAACTAAGTGTACAGAAAAACACTACACCCTCTGCAGGAATGTTGCAAATAAACAACTTCACATTTTGATTTTAGGAGCAGACTTCAAATGCAGCCTCCAACCACATGGAGCACTGAGACTAACCCACACCACATCCTTCACAAAATTCCCAGGAGCCAGGACAAAATGATTGCAGAGATAATCCAGCATCTTGGCCCTTCTGTTGTGCCAGGAATAAGGTCCCGGGGATACAGCCAAAGAGACAAAAGTTGTTTGAGCTGAGCATATTTTGAAAACAGAGGAAGGAAAAAACCTCTTTACTTTACAAGTTTAAAGCTTGTGAAGAATGTTTCCAGTAACTGGACAAAGGATGGGAGCACAAGACAGATACTACCAGAGGCAAGAAAAACAGAAAAATAAACCAAACAACAGCTTTAATTAGATTTTGTGCATAACAAGATTAATCTTTGTGGTAAAGCTGCAACAAAGGAACCCCTAAAAATAATTTTCTGGTAAGGACCATGACAGCAATGCCTCAGGCTAGGGGAAGGTGACCACATCAACCAGGGTTCATCAGTGGAATGCCATTTCCAAAGAGTCTCCAACATCTTTCCTTTCTCCTCTTCTGGATGTTTAGATGTGTTTGTTTTGGGGCTAGGTAGGATGTTTCCTAGTGCACCAGCCCTCAAAGGTTCTTGCCCTGACTCAGGATGGTACACACCTAAGGAGTTGCTACACTGAGTCCAAGATTCAGTTACCTGGCCTCTACTTGGCCTGTTAATTGGGAAACTGTTCACCCACAGGAGCACTGCCATACCTTGATGGAATTTAATTAGCATCCAAAGCAGACCCCTCAAATAAAGCTCTCACTAATCTCTGCTGCACCTCTGGCACCTTCCATGCCACCAAGGCAAAACTTCATTTGGATGTTCCCACCTCGGCAGTGTGAAAGTGAGGGATGGGAAATTTCCTCTCAGGCACAAATAATACACAAAAACTGAGGGCAAGAACAAAGGGAAAGGGGCAAGAAAGGAATCAAGATCCAGAGTCTGTTTCTTTTGGTACCCTAAACACACCTCCCAGAAGACACTGCAGATCAGCTGGCAGAAGCTCACAGAGAGTGAGGGAGGCTGGCTCAGCACAGCAAAGACTCTGTGAGGGACTCAGCCAATGTAGATCCTGTGGAAGTCGTTGGCCCCAAAAGCCGCGTTGCACTTGGGGCACTTGCGCTGCCGGGTGTCATAGCGCGTCTTCACGCACTCGAAGCAGAAGACGTGGAAGCACTTGGTGAGCACCGCGTCCTTCTTGCGCATGTTGCAGCACGGGCATGTCAGGCGGGCCTGCAACACACAAACACACACACACACGGAGTGCTGTGAGGGGCCCTGCAGCCCACCTGCTGTGCTCAAAGATGTCTGAAGATGAAGGTCCTTCCATTCCTCAGAAGGACAACATGGTTTCTTCAATGCCAGAGTACAGATAAGAGATATCAAATACTAAAAGTGTGCCTATAGAACTTCTGACTGAAGTAGAGGGAAACTGACAAACATAGATACTCACCTTGTAATCCTTGATTTCCTCCATCAGGATCTCATCACAGTTGGGAACCATGTCAGGCTTTTTTGTGGTCTCCAGCTTCCTGCGTAACCTAGAAATATCTTCCTGCATAAAAACAGCAGACCAAGTGAATGAGCAGTACATTCTCTGTCATAGCTTCAGCAGGGACCAAAGAGAACATGCACCTGGCTAAGTCATGCCCCCCAGTTTTATCGCAATAATCCAAGAGACGACATGATCATCTGATACCACAAGTATTGTCAGTTATCAGTGGACAAAACCTGAAAGAGCCAAGACCTAATGAAGCTGAAATCAAGGTGAAATTGGACACAAAAAGAGTAATTTAGTTGAAACCCTCTCCAAGCTCAATGTACAAGGAAAAGGACACTACAGCAGACAGATATTGAAGGATTGTGCAAACGATATATACCTCAGCCCTTTTGAAGTTGAACATCTCTTTCTCCCTAGTTACTCTGTTTTCCACAATCTCCTCCTGAAAATCATGTAACTTCTTCTGAGCCAGCTCTAGCTGGGCCTTCAGATCATCTGCAAGCTGGGCTGCATCCATGGCCTGAGAAAGAAAACCAGTATACAGAAAGGAAACCAAACACAGAAGAACAGCTCTGGTGGTTTCTAGTCCCTTGTTATTATTACCTCATTATTAAGTTCTAATGATTTAGCTTCAAGATTCCTCTCAGCAGAGCCAAACCTTATCACACTGCAAAGCATGTCACTTAGAAAAATACTAATGACCACCCAACTCTCTTCTTAACATATTTTCAGCCTTCCAGTTCCCACATTTTCTCTGGTAAATCATTTAGAAGCAGTTCTATAGCTGAATTGGACAGAACTGCAAGATACCTATTTCTAATAATTTCCTCTCTTCACCAGTTCTCCTCTAATCTTATAACCAAGTTCCCTTAATAGCACAAACAGTTGTATTAAGCACAGATGACTCTTGAATTCTCCCCAGCTCCTCTTCACAGTGATATTCCTGCTTTCCTTTCTGCCTGTCTTACTGTAATTTCTTCATTTCTACTAAAACTTAATAACAAAGGCAGCATCGACCACAAGACTTAGTCTTATTTTACTGGTAACTCACCTGCTTTATTGATCTTAGGCATTTGTTAAAAGTGTTCACACTCC
Source organism: Pardalotus punctatus (assembly GCA_013400915.1). Classification (NCBI taxonomy): domain Eukaryota; kingdom Metazoa; phylum Chordata; class Aves; order Passeriformes; family Pardalotidae; genus Pardalotus; species Pardalotus punctatus. The sequence continues at coordinate 18,859 of VZTX01020973.1, read as the reverse complement.
CCAGCCATATTTTCCTTTCCTACAAAAGCTTTGACCCCAGTTAACTTCATCTGGCTGCTGCCTCTTTTTTCACCATAGGTTTCCTATAAAGACACCTTACTTCAGCTCCCTAATCAGGCTTTCACAGAAACACATATTGACCTTCTCCTCCTTATCAAAGGAAACCATCAGTCTACAGTACTTTAATCATAATTATCTCCAGGACCCCTCAGTCTTCTGGCATACTCATCCAAAACCAGGGAACACCAGGTTCTGTAATACCAGTGTGAGCTCAGAGCCCTCTATGCTTCCCACAAGGCAACAGCTCGACCTTACAACCCAGAGGAAATGAAGCCATCACTCACCTTGCGTTTGTTCATTTCCAGGGCTTGTGTTCGCAGACCTAACTCCTTCTCTCCTGTTCCAATACTGCTCTGCAGTAAGTGTTCCTTCTCCTCCAGCTTACGTACAACCTGCAGCTGGGCATCCACCTTGGAAAGGGAGAGAGAAGGTACAGAAAGAATGAATGCATGCTCTGTGGTTCTTCAGAGCTGTCATTAAAGCTGCAGGTTAAAACTACCCCTGCTTCCCCATCACCAAGGAGTACCTCTTCAGCTTGCCTTTTTCTCCCTGAACAGCCATGCCTGTATCCAGAGAGTTCTATCCAGAGATTGCTGGTCAATACTTTTAAGACTTAGCAGTCAAATATTTGCAACAAAGATGTCTTAATTTTTGTACAGTGGCTTTAAGAATTGCTCCAAGGCAATGAATTAGTTCCACCTTGGTTCCAAGGATGGCAGGACACAGTCACAGAATAGTATGGATTGGAAGAGACCTTAAAGATTATGTAGTCCCAGCCTCCCTGGGACACCTTCCACAAGGCCAGGTTTCTCAAAGCCCCATCCAAGCCTGGCTTTGAACACTTCCAAGGACGGAGCATCCACAACTTCTTTGGGCAACCTCTAGCAGTGCTTCACCACCCTTTGAGTAAAGAATTTTTTCCTAACATCTAATCTAAACCTGGCCTTTTTCATCTTAGAACCACTGACTCTTGTCCTGTCACTATATGCTCATATAAAAAGGTCCTTTCCCTCCTTTTCCTAAGCCCTCTTCAGGGTAATGGAAGGCTGCAATGAGGTGTCCCCAGAGCCTTCTCTTCTCCATGCTGAACAACTCCAGCTGACTCAGCCTGCCCTTTCAGCAGAGGCGCTCATTTCATCTCATCTTCTTTGAGGCCTCCTCTGGACTCACTCCAACAGTGAGTCTCTCTACAGGCCTTTCCTGTGCTGAGGACTCCAGAGCTGGATGCAGCACTGCAGGTGGTGTATCACAAGGACAGAGCAGAGGGGCAGAATCCCCTCTCTCAGCTTGCTGTCCACGGTACTTTGGGTGGAGCCCAGGATGCAGCTGGTTTTATGAGCTCCCAGCATACGCTGCCAGGTCATGTCCAGCCTCTCATCCACCAGAACCCGCAAGTCCTTCTCTGTTCCAATGTTCTCAATGACTTCTTCCAGTCTGTACTTGTACTCATGTACAAACATAGTTCAAACAATGGTTTCAAAACATGGTTTCCAACTCCTCTTGCTTGTTACCAATCACAGAGGTATAGGCAGAATATATAGGCAGAAGCACCATTATAGAAGGAAAATTACTTCCCACTTTCCCTCACCCACCTGCTCCCAATAGTGATGAACCTGTAGGACATTTTACACTCATACAGCAGTCTTAGTTTCTTATTAAGACAGATCTGTTTGAAGCCTGATGTACTCCTAGGCTGGTGAGAGGAACATTCCTTCCTGTACTGATTTTGGTGAGGGTGGTTAATTCTCTTCATAGCAGCTCACATGCTGCTGTTTTGCATTCTGGAGCAAAACAGTGTCAATAACACACTGCTGTTTTAGCTGTTGCTGAGCAGTGCTTATGCAGCATCAAGATCTTTTGTGTCTCATGCTACCCCCCAGCACACAGGCTGAGGGTGCCCAAGAAGCTGGGATGCCATACAGCCAGGAGGAGCTGATCCAGCTGGCCCAAGGGGCATTCCATACCATACACACTCTGATCAGCAATAAAAGCTGGTGGAAAGGAGGCAGTGGGAGGATGTTTAGCACAGCAGCATTTATTAAATAACAGTAACGCATGATGAAGCCCTGCCTTCCTGAAGATGGATGAACTCCTGCCTGCCACAGGAGGTAATTAACTATTTTTTTGCTATGCTTGTGTGGACATCTTTAACTGTTGAACTGCCTTTATTTCATCTTGCCTGTTTTCTCACTTTTGCCCTTCTGATTCTCTTGCCTACCCCTCAGCATGGGAACAAGAAAGCAGCTGTGTGCAGCTGCCTACCAGAGATAACCCACAACACCTCTACCTTCCCCACCAGCTTTCTTGCCCTCTCTCCATTTTCCATATTACCTGTGTTTTCAATGTCAAAACTTGGTCTGCCAGCTCCTCCTTTTCCTCTTTTAGCAGCTTGTGGATCTGATTGGACTTGATACGTTCTGACATCAGCTTGAAGTTGGCATCATCCTTCTCCCGCAGCTGCTGCATCAGGCGGATGTTCTGCTCTTGCATGTCTTCAAAGGCTTGGCCTGTAACATCCATTTCCGACAGCAGGGCCTCTTCCTCCTGCAAAAGAATTACAGGGTCTGACAAAACTGTCCCCTGGACCCCGTACAGCAACCCTGAACATTTTACTCCAAGACACCAAATGTAGCACAGATGAAGGAAGATTCTTAGTATGAGGGAACAGTATCATCCCAACAACCAGAAAATCATGCTCCCTAGAAGTCTGCACCACAGCAGAGACACTCTGAATCTGGAGGTGTAGAGAAAGGATGGTCATCTGTGGCTTGTCTGGCATAACCAGCTTTGACACAGTTGCTGCCAGAGCTGGGCAGAAACCAACTCCCAATATCCAGCAGCTGAACAGCTGTCAGATACACCAGGCCAAAAATTCTACATGTGGAGAGCTTCAAACTAACAGGCTGCCAAGCCCCTTAAACTCACTTTGGTCACTTCAGCATTGACAAGGAAGAGCAGCTCTATTCTACAATAAAAAGAATCTGAATTCTAAAAAAAGGATATGTCAAGTCATTGGCTTGCCTCTACCCTACTGAGGTGGTCCTGATCTCTCACTGGATTTTTTTAGTAGAGGGTATGTACCCGTACCATGCAAATATATGCACTATATGAACTGAAGTTATAATAAAAAGAAATTTTATTTTTTATTCTTTAAAAAGAAATTGTAACCTCCTCCCCTAATGGCTGATAAAACCATTACTCCTCTGTGCGCTTCACCAAGACCACACGTTTAATTGTTTATTTAGTGTTTGTTATTAAATATTCCCCACCATCACCTGCCTGTGACACCCTGGAGTTGAGGGGGTTATTTTGTTGGTGGTTCTTCTGCTTGTTCAGTTTTCTTCCCCTTTGGTAAACAAGGACCAAACTCACATCTCTGGCCCATACAGATGTAAATTCCTTCTCTCTTCCTGGATGTAACCTGAAAGCAGCTCCTTCACAGGTGCTCCAGCCAAAAGACAACACATCAGAAACTTCTCACCTGCTTAGCCATGGCAAGTTTCTTCTGTAAATACTCAATTTGTTCCTCCACTGCTCGGATCTTGCGGAGGGCATCTTCATCAGCCATCTTTTTACTCTCCTTTTTCTCCTTGTCTTCCAATTCTTTCACCCTCTGCCTCAGTTCTTCAAGCTACAAGAACAAAGGAGAAATTACACTAAACACAAAGATGCACCCTGAGCTTTAAGAGCCTGTTTTCCCCATAATTCTCTGAAACACTCAGAACTGCCTTCAAAACATGGGAAAAGAAAACCCATGCCATTTTGACACAGCATTACTGACAGATGTACCCTTGAGATGGGCTGTAAGCCCAAGATCTTGACTTCAAAAATTGAAAACACTTCAGAAAATTTCACAGCATCTTTTATCGGAGTAGGAACATCAGTCTCTTGCAATTGTACATGTATGGATATGAGGACAGAGAGCATCTGCTCCTTTAAGGGCATCTGGTCAAGGATTTTTATCTCCATTTCTATTTCCATACAAAAAGGAGATAATAAGAAAAGGAGGTAGTAAAATAAAACACACAGACAAACTCAGCAGACAAGTGGTAAGAGAGGCAGTGATGAAAATGAAACTTGGTCAGTCACACCAATTGATGATAGCTCATGAGAGTATGAGAATGTTTATTCCATCCAGGTTATCTGATTGTGGAAGAAGGAGAAAACCAGGAACAAAATATAGAGACACAAAACTGACAAAACAAACACGGAGACAAAGAGAGGAAGCAGACTCCTCCAGTCAAAAGTTGACAGGCTTCCAAGAAACTACAGGAACCACTTCCAGGAAAAATCAACTTGGACTTGTAACTGATGATACTGTAAACCAGGAATGGTTCCTGAACTAGGAGGGCTGTGGGAATCAAGAGCTGTTCAAACCCAGACACAATGGGCAGGGAAATGGAGAGCAAGGATGAGCAAATTTGGGTTAGACAGAGAAGGGTATAAAAGGAGCCAGTCGGATGTGGCAGTCAGTACACACCTGTCTGGCTCAGCCCTGCACATGATAATCACAGCCTGTCCCATCCTATCTTTTATCTTTCTATTACACATTTTCTTAACTATCTCTGTGTAATCTAACTCTTTACCCCATGTATGTGTCCTGCACAGAGTGCAGCCTATAGGTGAGACCTGCTTGTGAAGAAGGTAAGAGGGGCCTGGAACCACAAAGATAGCAAACAGAGGGACATGCTGGTACTTGAGGACCTGCAAACGTGTCTGTGTTTGTGAACCTAGAAATGCTGTGTGTGTGCCTGCACTAGTCCTCGTCTATCTCCAGACTATTCCAATCTGTCTTCTAAGTGACAAAGCTGCAAAGACCAACAATCCTTAGTTATGAAGAGAGAGGCAACACAGTTCTGCTGCACAGTATCTGAAAAGAAGTGTAAGTAACACGTTAAAAAGAAAAAAGGAAGAGAAATTAAAAATACCTCAGCTTTTGCCTTCTTTTCAGCTGCCATCAGCTGCACTTTGTCTCTTTGCTCTTTAGGGGCAGAGCGGTACATATCTAGCAACAGCTTCATCTCCTTCTGGCTCTCCTGGGCCTTCCTGGAGAAAGGGAGACAGATCACTGTGAGAACACAGCAGGAAAGCCACACTGTTACACAGCCAGTATGAAAGTCTGACAATATTCTCTCCATCTCCCACATGAATATGGAGTCATCCTTGCCTCATTTTATCCTGTAACTTAAACCAGCAGATGACTACAGGCTGGAAAAGAAACATATTCAAACACATGGGGTCAAAAGCAAGAAGTGGAGTGAAGAAGAAACACGTATCCTAAACAATCCACCTCTGCTCTGGCAACTATCCAGGACAGGGAAGAATGCTGTCTCCTTTATTAGTAACCTGCTGCCCTAAAGTTTTACGCAATTGTTATGACAGCAACAAAAAAACATTGCTTGACCCACACCATGAAATATCTGTTTTGGTAATTCATGCTTTAGGCTATTGCAGGAAAAACACTACTACATTGACCAAAACACATTCATAAACAGAGGCTGCCAAGAAACTCTCTTGGCTTCAAACTTCAATGATGCTGATCCCATAAGAGCAAGAACACAGGAACATCCCAGCTTGGGCACTGCTCCTGCAGTAAAGGGAGGGACAAACAACTCTTACTTGAGTTCAGCCTTCAGCTGCTTGATCACTTCAGCCTCCTTCTTTCTTCCATCTTCATGCTTCCCTTTCTCTTTCTCTTTGGACTCTCTCTCCTTCTCAGATTCCTTTTGCTTCTGCTTTTCTCGCTCTCGTTCCTTTTCCTTCTCTTTCTCTTTTTCTCGTTCTCTCTCTTTCTCCTTTTCCTTCTCTCGTTCCCTCTCCCTTTCCCGTCTCTCTCGCTCCCGTTCCTCTTCATCTCGCCTGGCCTTCATTTCATGTACATCTTCAGAAGCAGCCTTGGGAACAGACACTTGGGCAGAAGGATCATCAGGCTCCTGCTTGATCTCTGGAGGTTCCTCCTTTGTGTCTTCAGTGCTGGACTGGGACTGCAGGAGAGCACTGCCACTGCGAGAGCGGATCTGGCGTGCAACAGCAAGAGAGATGACAAAGAAAACAAACCATTATGTATTTAGCCAGAAATCTTCCTTTCCCCCCTTCTCCCCTTGTCCTCCCAGATCCATGCTTCTATGCCCCCTTTGTAACTGCTACTACTTTTCATGGAGCACTACACAGTTACAAAGGAAGAGCATTCATTTGGTCAAAGGAAGCAGCAGAGTGCAGAGCTCCACAGAAAATTCACTGCATCCTGCACACCGTATCAGAAAGGTTGATATTGCTGGCAAGGGTGACAGCATTCCCCCTTCTCCTAAGCACTTCCTGCTCTTTTCTGGCATTTCCTGCTGTGATACCTTGCTCAGGTCAGACTGGGCCTCTCTCAGTTTGCGCTTGTATCTCAGCACCTCTCCCTTCAGCTGGTGGTTGTGATTTTGGAGGCTGCTGATGAGGTGACGCATCTCCCGATTAATCGGGCCTGCAAAAACAGACACGCCACTGTAACAAAACACATCTCTCAACCTTCTGTGAGGACTGTCATGGAGATGGAGAACAAGCTAAGTGACAATGACAAAGAACAAAATCAGACTATTACCATTCTGCCACACAACAAAGCAACACCAAACACTTGCAGAGAAAAAGTCATGCCAGTTTTATATACAGCTGTAAGTCCTTGCAAATTCAGAGTCTTAATTTTCCCACTAATATTACTTTTAAGCCAATGATCCTAAGGGAAACATGTCATGTTACAAGAGAAATCTGACTTAAATGCTGCTTCAGAAGTAACTTGTTTCCTCTGATAAAATTTGGGAATTACTGCTTTGCTATCCAGATTGTCCTTCCAGACTTGGCAATGAATCCTCCCCCCACAAGTAATTTTTAATAATGCAAAATACCCTGTCATAAACTAAATTATAAGCAAAATGTACATATTATGCAGGATCTAGAATCAGTTAGATAACATGGAACTGGCCTCTTAATAAAAGAGATTAAGAGCTTTGTTTTTTGAGATTAAGAGACCTGCCATAACAAGTATTTAACAGTAACAAAGAATCAACCCAGGTGTTCTAGTGCACTGCAGCCTCTGAAGGGCAGTGAGGGGTAGATAGTGCTCATTTTTAGGAGCAGCAGAACAACACCATACCTGCTTGCTCATTGGCAGCAAGTGTCTGCTCAAACTCTATCCTCAGCATCTCATATTCTTTGCGGACTTGTGCCAGGGTGTCCTCCAGCTGAATCACCTCTGTGCGTAACTTCTTGTGAAGGCTGACCTCATCCCTCTGAGAAACAAAAAGGAAACAGAACTTGGTGCTTTGAACCTGAACAATCTCTCACCTCATCAACATAAGGTATAGGCTGTTCAAAACAGCCTGAATTACTGCCAGAAATGTAAATTTTCTGAGCATTTCCAGAGCCACACAGACCCAGCAGTGATGGGAGGTGGCATGACAGAGCTCCCTAGGTTGATGGAGCAGAGGTGTTACCTCGATCAGTTCCACCTGGCGCTGGTGTGTCGCACGGGTGCCATGGAGCAGCGTGCGGGCCTCATCAAGATGTGCCTTCAGCTGGAGACTCTCGTTATACAAAACTGAAAATTGGGACTGCATGCAGCGATATTCTGGTGTCTCCTTCACAGCCTCTTCCACTGCTCGTCGCAGCTCAACCTAGTTGGGACACAAGAAAATGGCGCCAAAAAAAAATTATCCCCTTGTCTCTGGTTTTTGTCCCACAAGACAGGAGAACAGTGAATCAAGCTGCCACAAGCAAAGACAAAAGTAGAACTTCAACAGCATTTCTGTGAGGTAGGTGAAAGTGACATGCTCCAGTATCAACTTTAAAAGTCTGCTTTCTCTGCATGCACTCAGCTGCTTCTCTTGCATAGCCACATGATAAAAGTTTTTGACTCTTATGTCCTGAAATAGTTTATCTTGAAGATATGAATTTGGAAAACATAATAAACTGTAATTACCTAAATCAATAAAGATATACACATAGAAAAGTATGAAAGAAGAGAGAAAATGCACATGCAAGTAGGCATGTGCCTCCTGCACTACCCCTCTACAAGTATGACATGACACAAGAGAAATTTAAAAAAAAACAGGTACAGAACTGAATTCCTAGAAAAAAAGCCTCGCAAACAATTGTGACTAGCAGCAGTGAAACAGACACATATACATGCATTCAGCTTAAAAATAATTAGGAGAAAAAAAAGGTAAGCTGAAGACCATTTCTCTCTAAACAAACTCATATGGATAAACAGAATTCAGAGGTGCCTCAAGAAGTTCCTGGCATCAGACCTCTGGAATTTAGCTTATCGAGACAGACATTTCTTTTAACAGGCACTGACCACTAAGATGGCATTTGGATTATTCTCTCTGTCATACACTTATCTACTATAGAGTCACAGGTTCTTTTGCTGCCGTCTTTAATATAGCAGAAACTCATAGGCTGTTTCCCATCTATCCGTTCCCTCCACTGAAAAAGACATAAATATATTGACTCCTTCAGGAGCCTCTCTCCTCACACAAGTTCCCTAATTGTTTCAGTTCTCTGGTTCTGCTTGCACAGGGCATGGGGAAGGTGGAAGAGGGGTCAATACCTGTAAAGAGGTGAAAACAATTTTAACCAGACATGGTTAAAATGTACTGAAAGATCAGAATGGGACACAGGCAGGAAACCACTACAATTTCCAACGGTGACCACACGGTGTCCCCAACGCACTGAACTGCAAGTGTAGTCACAGACTCGCTGAACTGCACTGTGTACAAAGTGTAACGCAGCTGAAGAGCAGGCTCAGAATAGACACTGCTAATGAGGCTTTCTGGGGAGACAGCACTGCAAAGCAGAGGGTAGCCCATTACACAGAACACCTTCATCCTCACACAGGTACAGACATCTCACCTTGAGCTTTTCATTCTGTGTTGTTACTTCCTCAAGATCCTGGCGCAACTCCTCCAATTCATTAAGGCGATTCCCAGCAAGCTCTTTATTCTCTTCCAGCTCTGCATTCATCTCCTCAAACTGTTGGGATAAACTGCTTGTAAATCCTACTGTTAATGTGTCTCCTGAGAGTACTAATGAAGTATCTGTTTATGCAGTAACAGCAATTACAGACTGAACAGTCAGGTAACATGACCAAGGGAGACAGAGTCTAATTCCACCAGGTGTTTCCTATGTAGGAAACTTGCACACAGACAAAATGACTTGCCCAGAGTCACCCAGATTTGTGGCAAAGAATCTAAAAATTACTTAAAATAAGTATCTAAATGCTGTTTAAAGTGTGGCCCTATGCACAAGTTCCCCTTGACGTTATTCCCCTTGCCCAGAGCCAAGCTCCTGACCTTACCTTGCGGGCATTAATGGTGATTGTTCCCCCATAGAGGCTGCTCCCAGCTCCATACACCTTGTAGCCTTTGGAATTTACCTGCAAAAAACGCAACAGGTTTCCTCAAGACTGCATTAAATACTGACAAGACAGATGCAGCATATCCAAGACCAAAGAGGATACACTGCAGGTTCTCAGTGCTCACAGCAAAGTACCACAAGAGGATGTCACACATCCAAACTCATCCCCTCCTCCCTGGTTTCCTGGCCAGCAGGGCAGTGCTTACTCGTTCCAGGACATCAGCCAGGTGGCGGTTGAGCCTCTGCTCCCTCTTGCGGATCTTGTCAATGTCCCACTGTAGGTCATCAATCATGGTCTCCAGGACAGACACCCGGGATTCTGCTGTCTCCACCCTCTCTTGCAGCTTGGAGAACTACAATCAAAGGAGTCTTTCAGCCAGCATATTGGATAAAATCAACTTTTCCTGAGGCTGCTCAGGAGTAACTTTTCTCCTACTCATCATGGGCTTTTCATCTTTTGCCGTGGTGACAAACTACTCAGTGAACTCACTTGAATTTTACACTGGCCAAATCCCAAGACAGTAACAAAAATAAGACAAAACTGAAAATGGAGAAAGAGCAGGAAGCTGGTAATACCTGGCAGAATACAGAGGCAGCGATCTCAGCTTATATAAAGGCTTTTTTTGATTTTAATCTTCTCAATTCCTATGTCCATCTACTCTACAGACCACTTAAATGCTCAGAGGTCTAACACTGAGCAAGACCAGCATTAACACTACTTTAAATTAACTGAAATCTCTGAAACAAATGCTAATAATGTGAATCCCTTAATGACTGGGATCATCTTGTATCATTACACTGTCAAATGACACAGAGAAACCAAGGCATTCAGAATGACAGGGATGTCACCTCCAGTGTCCCAGGTGTCTACATGGCCACCTCAGCATCACTTGCACCCACCTCCTCTGCTCTCCCCTTTTCTTTTCAAGTTCATTGCAACTCACTGACTTGCTTATACTCTTTCCTTTAGTGATGTAACAAGCAAATCAATCTGAGTTCTACAGAAAATCTATGTACAGTTCTCCACAACATAACTTTCACAACTTTCAAACCTTGTTGCTCCTGTGCCTCTCCAAGGAAATAGCCTGCTTCCCAAACTATGGTAACCATAAATTATGCTCAGCAGGACCCCAAAGCAGATTTCTTTCTCTCTCCTTTTTATACCTCCTGAGACATGATTCTGTGCTTCTCCTGAAGAACATCAGCCAGTTCCTGCAGTCGCCCATTCTCATGTGACAGGTAGGTATTCAGCTCCGCTACTGCTTCTTCCATCAGTGTAATATCTGAAAGGTGCACAAAGAAAAGGAAATCAATGAACATCAAGGAACACCAATTTTAGTTCCTAAACAGCAAAAAGATAAATAAGAAAACACAAAAGGAAATTTCTGCGTTTAACTTCAGTTCACTGTACCTCTCCCACAAGTGGTTCCTGAGGGTCTCATCTCCATCTACAGAGAGCTTTGACTTGCACTCCCCAGGCAAAATGCTCTGCTATTTAACAGTGCTCCACATTTCTGACCCAGGTACCACCCCCTCACACCACAGATCACTTCAGCTGTGTTGGTATCAGCAACCCAGAGCATGCCTTGGAACCCAGGGACACCCAAATGCAGGCCAAATTCACGCATAAACCTGCTACAACAGCTGGCTTGGGCTGGCACAGCAGGTGACAACTACAGCACCTGGGGGACAGGCTCACATGGCACCAATGTCAACACTACTACAGTTTATGGCTGCCAGCTAAGGATGGCAACATTTCCCTACGCCAATGCCAGACTTGTCAGAGCTCCTTGGTCAGAGCACACAGAAGCATACCAAGGATGAGCTGATATTCCACCCAAGTTTTTGTTCAAAAGGTTAAAATTCTAACCTTAAGCTAATGCAAGTTTTTGAAACAGTAGTCTAAGTGTTAAGCGAATCTGCTACTCTAATTTTTAGAAGCTGGTAATTTGGCTTCTTCTGCAGAACTCTGCTATGTTAAAAGCAAACAGCTACACTAAGCACACCATACCATTAGATAGTTCCCATTTTGCTCAAAACTCAGTGGAAACCGAGCAGTTGGTTATTCCTACACCTTGTACTAAACTGCAAATGAGGAGTCCAACATAAGTTTGGAATGATTTCACTTCAGCAGGAAGCCTTTCATGTGGTGGCTGACGACAGCTGGGTGATAAGGTTTAACTGTGTTCTCTAATTCCTCAGGTACATGAAGAACACAGTACTGGCAGAGACAAGCTGCTTCTCAGGCCAACACACTAGGCAGAGTTAGAGCATTAAATTTAGAGGTAGTTACAATGCTCTTCCGGCAGCACACAGTCCTTTATCAGAGGTTTTGATAACCGGAGTTTGGAAAGCCAAATCAATTCATTTGGAAAATAAATGCATATGAGATGGACTAGACCTTAATGTTTACAATGCAGGATCAGGTCTAAGGTGGGGGCAGAAGAGCATTGTTGAATACCTGCCACCTTGGTCATACCTCCACTATTCAGCTTGTGTGACAGCACATCCACCTTCTCCTGCAGCTTGTCATACATAGTCACAATCTGGGCAACAGCACGGCGGGAAGACTCCACACGCTCCTGCAGCTGAGATTCTATCTCCTCACTGGTACTACTGGCAAGAGTGGCCAGGAAGGAGAATGCCGGTTCCAGTCCTTCCCCTGGGAACATAAAGAGGTGAAAAAAGTAAATGTGCTCTGAAGGTAATATATCACTGATCTTTACAATCACAAAAAAAAGGTCACTGTCAGCCTCTAGAAAGAGACATCAGCACTGTCCAGAACCGAAATCCATCTTTCCCAATGTCCCCAGACGGGTGCCTCACCTCGTTCCCTCTCATCTTTGCGCTCCTGATTACTGTCAGAGTCTGGTTCAGGTTCTGGTACAACCAGCGCTTTTCTTTCAGACAAAAGGTCTCCAAGACCTTGGTCCAGGTCAAAGCGTTTAAGGATGATGCGGATATTTTCATCAAACTAAATGATAGGACAGGCAGGACAAGAGAAGATAAAGAACAGATGTGAACAAAAGGAATGCAGTGGTTCAGGAGAGACAAGAGAACAGTGTATATGAAGTAGCAAACCTATCACCAACCTGATTCCAGTATCTGTTGATGATCAGCAGAGAGGCATCATCGGTGGCCTGCCGGCGCTCCAGCTTCTCAATGTGCTCCCGCAGCTCATCTTCAATCACCTGGCGCTGGTCAAGCATCTCTGCAAGCTTCCGGTTCTTAGTCTGCAGGGTCCGGATGTCCAGCTCCTCCTGGGCACAAGCACACAGGCCAGGTCACACAAGGGCTCATACTGACCCCAGACACATTTCTGCTCCCAGATGAAAAAAAACAAAAGCTGGAATAGTGGTATGTAAGGAAGACATACCGTTGAAGAAACACCACCAAGTTTAATAGTCTCCACGGTGGTCCCTGAATCTTCAACACCTGCCTTCTTCTCTGGAGGAGCAGAAGGGCCAGGCTCTCCAGCCGTCCGTTTATTGCCAATTCCAGACATGGTGACCAAAGTGTATAGATTCCCACCTTCTCCAAGTTCTTCCTAAATATTAAAGAGCACTATTAAAAAACCACCAAACACATACCCACACAATCAACTTGTTTTGGGGGTTTGTAACACACGGGGGTTTGATTCATCACAGTAACAAGATGTGAAAAACAGAGCAGATCAAGGAACTCTAAAGATTTTGAAAAATATTTCTGGGAGGAATGGGTTAGAAGTGGAAGACTGGCAAATCACTCAAGTGACTTTGCTGCTGGGAATAACCCTTGATAAGCCAGTGATCCTCTGGCATGGACCGAGTTTAAGGGTGCCCACATCCCTGCTAGTGTACTTCTGCCCTGGTGTTGCTTTGGGGATCCCACAATTAGCAAGGTAATGGAAACAAATCTACTCCTTGTGTTCTACGTATGAGTTTGTGCTTGCCTGTGCTGACTCACACATTCTGGTCCAACATTAAGCTGTAAAAGACACCAGCAGGATCAGCACTACAAGCAGAAAACTGATGGGAAAATATCCACAGCTCTGTAATGTTAAAGTGGGAAAACTGTACCTTATTGTGCTCTTTGTAAAAAAAGGTTCATCCAAGTTCAGTCTCTGCTTTTCTGCATTAACAAAAATTAACCAGGTTAGACTTTGGCAAAAAACAGACGGTGTGTATGTGGCACCAGTTCACAACAACCAAACTGCTCCTATTGAATCTAGACACAAAGCCACTCAAAGCTGAGGGCAGCAACATCCTAGAAATGAGCTCTGTACTTAGAGATCTCCTATGGAATCCTAAGGAAATGAAAAGCAACTCCGAGCTGAGGCATGTAGAGACCCATTCCAAGAGTTTTCCTGTGTATCAGAAGAGATGCAGACATGTTTGGAAATAATCCATTTGTAACTTAAAGAAGTCTGAAAAGCTCTGGACTAACAGAGAATCACAGAACACCTGAGGCTGGAAGGGAGGACTGGAGGTCACCTGCCCCATGCTCCTGGATGAAGCAAGGTCAGCCAGAGCAGCTTGCCAAGGCCCTGTCCAGGCAGCCTGAGCATCTCCAGGCACAGAAACTCCACCACATCCCTGGGCAGCCTCGCCTGTACTTGATCACCCTCAACCTTAAAACAGGTTTTTCTCATGTCTGAACAGTATTTCCTATAATTCCCTAAAATATTATTGAGAAAAATTACAAGTATCTCCTCAAAGGGTTTCCAAAATGAATTGAGCAGCTGGAGATGAAAAATGGAACCAATCAGATCTTCACTAGACATGAGCTGCATTCTTCTCCCACAGTCACTGATGCTGTGCTAGCCTCTAGACTGAATGAAACCAGAAGTGAAAGAAATGCAGACCATAAAACCTGTGTTGTTCCATTTAAGCCTATAATGGCACTTACAGTCAAACTAGGGACTACAAACTGAAACTTCCAGTTCCTATCTATTTGCTTTAATTGAGCAGTTCTACTGAAAGCAGTAGAGCCACTGTATTTTTATGATGAAACTGGTGCACTGCTTTGCCAAACCTCAGCATTTAACAAGCAACTCAGCTTGGCACTGCCCTTCATCACATGCAAAATAATATAAAGATTATTTCTAAGTAAGTTACTGAAGCAGCACATATGGTGCTCCCATGAGGATCTTTTAACACAAGCATTAAATTACACCACCTATTGAAAAACAAAGACAACTTCCACTGAACCATCTTCCTCCTCTTAGCAGCAGCACTGAAGTTAGCTGGAATTCCGAGAGCACTGGAAGGGGTGGGGGAACAGCTGTCACTAAAGACATCCCATCCGTCCCCTGTCAGTCCAGCAAGCCACCAGCAACCACTGCCTTTCACACTTTTTGTCCATGGACAAAATACCCCTTCCACTGCCTACTGGCACCAGCCCCTACAACTCCAGCTCCTCCGTCTCCACTTACTCACATTCTGTACAACAGAACCCAGCCCACTGGTTTTTTATGGCCACAGACCCTCTCTTTCACAGAGTCATTCAGAATGGGAAAAACCTCTGAGATCATCGAGTCCAGCCTATGAACCAACACCACCTTGTCAAGCAGACAATGGCACCAAGTACCACGTTCATGTTTTTGTAAGTGCCTGCAGGGACAGGGACTCCACCATCTCCCTGGGCAGCCCCTTCCAATGCCTGACAACTCCTGCTGCTCACACACGGCAGAGGTAAAGAACTCCAAGTATGAATGCACATTTCTTTGAAAGTCAGATTTACTTCCTCTTTGACACAGAAGAGCTGATCGGCACTGCTAACTGACAAAATAAGTTTTACTTACTGTGTATTTGCTTTAACAAAAGATGGACTTCTGATTACAAGCCCTATAGATTGAACCTCAAATTAGATTTTCTCTTCTCATATACTACCATTCTACAACTAAATCTGAAAACTTCAAGATTTTATTACAGTTGCCAACACCAGCCATTCCTGCTACAGTACAGAAACTACACTGCACACATATCAACCTGTATTTATGTGCAGACACAGATTCCCGGAAATAAAAGCACTGGGCAGATTTAAAAGCTGCTATTTGAGTTTATACTCCCCAACAGGAACTCCAGTCAAACAAAGTTCCATCCACAAGCCTAACAGGGATTTCTTCCACGGCTTCAGGTCAGGCTCAGCACAAATATCCCACACATGGAAGGAGAAAGAGGAAAACTGCCAAGCCCTTGCTCTGTGCAGCCCTAGTGAGGCACAGCTGGGGTGCTGAGTCCAGTTCTGGGCTCCTCAGTACAAAGACAAGAAGCTGCTGAAGAGAGTCCACCGGCAGCCACAAAGGTGATGTGGGATCAGGAGCATCTCTCTTATAAGGCGAGACTGTGAGATCTGGGCCTGGTTAGTCTGGAGAAGACTGAGAGGGGATTCATTAACATAAAGAAATATCTCCAACGTGAGTGCCCAGAGGGTGATCCAGACTCTTTTCAGTGCTGCCCAGTAACAGGACGAGGAGCAGTGGCCATAAACTAAAACACAAGAAGTCCCAGCTAGTCCCAGCTGAACGTGAACCAAACCCACCTGGA